>CAKNYM010048864.1:62136-90207 GCA_932195095.1 Andricus curvator
GATAAATTGTCAACCAAAAATTGAATAGTTAAATTTTCAGTTAAAAAAATGAATCTTCAACCAGAGATGAATTTTCAAATAAAATGATGGAATATTCAATTTGAACAGTTAGATTTCAGGTTTTTAAAAAAACTAATTTTTAAAAAAGTGCTTACATTTTGAAATAAAGTGATAAATTTCCAATGAAAAGGATGAATCTTCAACTGGAATAATTGAAATATAAACGAACAAAGTTAATTTGAACCTAAGAAGATTAGTTTCTACCAAAAAGATGAATTTTCAACTAAAAAAGATCATTTTTCAACGAAAATTGAAGTTACATTTTCAGTTAAGAAAATTAATTAACAAAAAAAAAAAGTAATTTTCAAAAAAGTAGTTACATTTTCAAACAAAGTGATGCATTTTCAGTGAAAATGGTAAATATTCAACTGAAATACTTGAATTTTAAACCAAAAAGATAATTTTTCAACTAAAAATTATAATTAAATTTTCAGATAACAAAATATTCAACCAAAAAGATGAATTTTGAATTAAAATTATGCAATATTCATTTGGAATACTTACATGTTCACATTTTCAGTTAAAAAAAAATAATTAAAAAAAAAATAGTTGATTTTTCAAACAAAATCACGAATTCTCAAATAAAAGGATGAATCTTTAAACTTAAATAATTGAATTAAAAAAAAAAACAATTTTCAGTAAAAAAAATCAGCCAAAGAAATGACGAATTTTCATTAAAAGAGCTCTTTTTTCCAACCACAGAGATGAATTTTCAATTAAAATGACGAATCTTCAACCAAAAAACTTACTTTTTAACCAAGAGTTTAACTGTCAACCAAGTAATTAAATTTTCATTCCAAAAAGATGAATTCTGACCGAAAAATGTAGTAGTTGATATTTCAACCAAGAAAGATTTTAATTTTTAATTAAAATAGTCAGTAGAGAAAAAATTGCAAACAAACTGTGATATTTTCAAACAAAAAGATGACTTTTCAACCTAGAAGATTAATTTTCTACCAAAAAGAACAAATTTTTAACAAAATACATGAATTTTAAACTAGATACTTAAATTTTCAACTAGAATCGATCAATTTTCAAACAAAAATAGAATAGTTAAATTTTCAGTGAAAAAAAATTAATTAAAAAAAAAAGAATAATTGTTCAACAAAATAGTTAAATACAATAATACAATGCTACTTTTACAAATGAAGAATCATTGTTATTCAAATTTATATTGCAATTAAAAAAAAAATCATCATGCTCTCAAAAAATTCCATGACATTTACAGGTTTTTTCAGGTATATAAAAATTCCCTGACAATTCCAGTTTTTCCAGGTAGGGTATAACATAAAGCAAAAACATAAAATCCTACATAAATATAGTTAAATAAACAATTTTAACCTGAAATACTTTTTTCTAAAGTTCACCTTCAATTTCCTTCAAAAATTAGTTACAATTAACAATGGAAATAGTTTTCTTCATTTTATAAATCATTTTAAACAATGCTCATATTTTAACTTGGTAACTTTAGTAACATCCTTAATGTCGGTAAAACATATTTTGTACAGTTCTTTGATGTTTTCAAATCTTGTCAAATATATAAAACTGAAGTAATAATCTAAAATTCGTCGACTGAATTGTTATTTATAATTAAAGTATAATTTTTTTCTAAAATTCACTCTGATTTTAGGTTATGTTTCTTAATTATTCGCTTAAATGAACTTTTTCCATTTAAAATCAAGTGTAATTTAGGTTTAACTAGAATAAAATATCAGGTTTTATTATTAAAATTGAAAATCACTGCCAAAAAGTTATTTTCAATTTGTGTAAAGTGGACTTATCTGACTTGACTAATGAATCAATATACATGAATATTAAATTAAAGGGGGGAGTCTCAAGGAAATCTTGTTAAAAAGTGTATTCACGAAACTCTTAGTTTATATTTTCACACATTTTAAGAATAAAAAACAGGGAGATGACATTTTTTTTCTAAAAAATCTTGTCATTTTTTTGAGAGCCTCGTATTATTATTAATTATAATTTTTTTCTTGAACATGAAGGTTCTTCCGGGATTAAATTTGATCAAGAATCTAAATATTTTTGTAAACAAAAATTAATTTTCAATAAAATTAAAGTAAATTTTCAACGAAGATTAAATTTCTACCAGAAAAGATAAATTTCCGACAAAAAATGGAACAGTTACATTTCCAGTTTAAAAAATGAATTCTAAATAAGAAAAATCTCATTTTGAACAAAAAAAAAAGAAATTTTCAACAAAATTTGTTAAATTTTTAACCAAAGAAATAAACTTTTAACTAAAATGATGCATTTTCAATCAAAAAAATAAATTTCCAACCAAATAGTTAAATTTTCAACCAAAAAGGTTATATTGCTACCAAAAAAAAGACAAAATTTCAACAAAATAGATGAATTTTCAACCAAAAAAGATAGATTTTCAACCAAAAATAGAACAGTTTAATTTTAAGTAAGAATAAGTTTTTAACCAAATAAAATAAAATTTCAACTAAAAGATATGTCTAAAAAAAATTCCAACAAAAATTGAATAGTTAAATTTTTAGTTAAAAAAATTAATATTCAATAAAAAAACTAATTTTAAACTAAATATTTTAATTTTTAATTGAATTTTCAACCTAGTAGTTGAGTTTTCAACCAAAAAGGTTATATTGCTACCAAAAAAAGACGAATTTTCTACAAAATAGATGAATTTTTGAATAAAAAAAAAAAATTAACAAAAAATAGAATAGTTTAATTTTAAGTTAGAGAAATAAGTTTTTTCAACCAAATGTTGAAATGTTAAAAATGTTGACGACAAATGGAATGGTTACATTTTTATTAAAGAAAATTAATTTTCAATTAAAAAAAACTAATTTTATACCAAAAAAAGAGCATTTCTTAACAAAATATATATGAATTTTCAAGCAAATATTTAATTTAAAATGGAATTTTCAACCAAAAAGGTTAATTTTCTACCAAAAAAGACCATTTTTCAACCAAACATTTTTAGTTTAGTTTGAAAAATTCATTTCCAATAAAGACACTAATTTTCAACAAAATAAAAATTAATTTTCAATAAAAAATCTAATTTTCTACCAAAAAGAATCATTTTTAACAAAATACATGAATTTTAAACCAAATATTTGAATTTTTAAAGGAATTTCCAACCAAAAGGATGAATTAGTCACCAAGAAGATGAAATATTCTCCCACAAAATTCGAGTTTTCAATAAAATACAGGAATTTTAAACCAGATATTTTGAACCAAACATGTACGAGTTAAATTTGCAGTTAAAACAATTAATTCTCATCTAGAAAACATTATTGTCAACAAAAGAATTAAATTTTGAACAAAAGAAGGAGGTTTAAACTAAAATGATGAAACAACAACCAAATAAATGAATTTTTTAATAAAGTAGTTCCACTTCCATGTTCAAGAAAAAAAGTATAATTAATAATAATACGAGGCTCTCAAAAAAATCTTGTCATTTTTTTGAGAGCCTCGTATTATTATTAATTATGCTTTTTTTCTTGAACATGAAGGTTCTTCCGGCGTTAAATTTTATCAACAATCTAAATCTTTTTGGTCAAAAGTCGACGCTGTGCGCAAAAAATCACGTGACTTATGTTTAAACCGTCTTAAGGTGTCTCAAACGAGTCGGTTTTCAGAATAATGCAAAATACGCCTACAAGGCGTATTTTTACCTAATCTAAAAGCTTGTATTTATGTATGACTAGAGCCCTTTTTTCGAAAAATGGTCTTATTGTTGTTTTTTTTTGTTAATTAAAAATATGGTGAATTTTCTGCGCCTGGAAACGGGCAACGCACCACCGGGAGTGTACCCATGGTGAACTGAAAACAGGCGCTCACCATTTCAAAGTGCGTTTCAATTACAAAAAAAAAACATTTTTTGAAAAAATGGCTCTAGGCATGGACATTTATAAGCCTTCAGATTATATGGTAAAAATATTACATCAAACAATTCATCCTTGTAGCCGTATTTTGTATTATTCTAACAACCGGCTCGTTTGAAGCACCTTAAGGGGTTATATCTAGTAATGTTAAATTTTTTTTTTTCAACATTTTTTTTAGTCATGTTAATAAAACTTTATTGAAATGAACTACAGAGGATTGATTACTAAACATTTGTAGCTACTTTTTCATTAAAAAGTGGTGAAAACTGGGGGATACATGGCCGCTGCCGCAAACCACGGTTTTTTATTATTACTTGCGGTGAGCATAACTCTGGAACGGATTATCTAAAATAAAAAAAAACCAACAAGATTTCATTAGTGTAATATATGGACTTCGGGAACGAACGGTTCAGCAAAATTATGATTTTTACAAAATTGGCGACGATCTTTCCAAGTTTGGAGGTTCCGAAAATTCGGTCTTTTGGCACAAAGAAATAGAAATTTTCCAAATGAAAATCCCTTCGTTCACAAACTCCCTAGAGGAATCAATTAATGAAATCTTACTTTTTACTAGATATAACCCTTTAATTAACTTGTAAATCCCTATTTTTTATTTTTTAAACTCTCGAAAATCAATTCTATTTATAAAAATTTCCTTTGAGAGACCCATCTTAAGAGGTAATCTCCGTTGTAGGCATGTTCCGTGGTTTTTCAATGAATTTTCGCTCGGCTATTAAATAGCGCTTCTTGGTCGACGTATATTAAAATTGCAAGCATTTCCGACAGTGGAGTTAGAGTGTAGAAAATTTGTAGATTAAAAGACTGATCAATTATTCTACACGTTTATTAAACACCATTCATAATCTATGTGTTTCAATTGGTATCTTCTTAATAAATATTGAGATAATTGGTAAACTTATGGCCAAGAGGGAGGCTCGCCAGGTGCAAGTTTTCTTCCGTAGAGAGAGGATGCATCCCTAAATCTGCTCATCCGATTTGCTTCCATTCTATCTAGTTTGAGTCCCAAATAAACAGAAGCAACACATGGAACGATTAACAAGATGTAGTGTTTAGTCCACATTCGCCTATATGCTGCGTTGTCCATCCTGCTTTTCCTTCAAGCTCTCTTTCCAGATACGAGTTCGACGAAGATCTGCGTAGATAGCGGCTGTGGTAAAGGTGGGAAAGAGAGTCACCACGGAGTACCGTTTAATGTAGTACCCGATTCCCTTTTGTACAACACCCATCAATCTAAAAATTGTACAGACAATTCATTTTCAAACAATATAAAGGACGTTTCTTACTGAAATTCGGTTTTTGTTAAATTGGCGCCCAACGTAAGGAGAGTTCTTAAATGCTCAAGAATTTATGTTGAGCAAATGCTCTCGAGAATATGCTCAGCATTTAAGCTCGAACAGAGCATTTATAGAGCATTAAAGAGAATTTAAAGCATTAATTTTTTAAACAAATATATATCATAATTAATACACATATTTTTACAAAAACACTCTAGAGTGAAATAAACATAAACTTTTTTTAAATTACAGAGTTGCTACAGGTCAGGTAATTCCAGAAAGTCGGGAAATGTCAAGGAAAACCTGACAGAGTTAGGGTATTTTCAATAAACTAAAGTTGAAATTAATTTTATTATTATTGTTGAAAATCGCAAATATTTGGTGGACAATTAATCTATTTTGGTTGGGGATTCAAACTACTTTGTTCAAAATTCATCTCTTTTTATTGAATTCAACTATTTTTGGTATAAAATTAAAATCCTTTTTATGGTTGAAATATAATATATCACGTTTTTCGTTGAGAATTCATCTTTTTTGGTAGAAAATTCAACAACTTAGTTGGAAGTGGAACTACTTTGTTAAAAATTCATTTATTTGGTTGATCATTTTAGTTGAAACCCCTTTCTTTTATTCAAAATGTAATCACTTTGTTAAAAATTATATTTTCTAGATGCAAATTAATTGTTTTAGCTGAAGATTTAACTCGTACATGTTTGGTTCAAAATTTATCTTCTGAAGTTGAAAGTTCAAATATCTGGTTTAAAATTCCTGTATTTTATTGAAAACTATTGATTGGAAATTTGAAAACGATCTTTTTGGTTTAATGTTAATGAAAATTAATTTTTTTTACTGAAAATTAAACTATTCTATTTTTAGTTGAAAATTTATCTGTTTTCGGTGAGAATTTAACTATTTGTTGAAAATCCGTCTTTTGTTTGTAAAAGAGTACTCTCTCATTAGTTGCAATTTCATCTTTTTGGTTAAAAATTAATTTCTTTGGTTGAAAATTCGTTTGTTTTTTGTTTGGAAATTTATTTTACTCACAGAAAATTATCCTACTTTATTTTTGGTAGAAAATTGAACTTTTTAGTTTGAAATGAATGTATTTGGATGAAAATAAAATTTTTTTTAGTTGAAGATTCATCATTTTAGTTGAAACCTCTTTCTTTTGTTCTAAATTTAATTCTTTTGTTGACAATAATGTTTTCTAGATGAGAATTGTTTTAACTGAAAATTTAACTCGTACATATTTGGTTCAAAATTTATATTCTCAAGTTGAAAATTCAAATATCTGGTTTAAAATTCCTGTGTATTTTATTCAAAACTCGAATTTTTTGGGAGAATATTTAACCTTCTTGGTGACTAATTCATCCTTTTGGTTGGTAATTCCTTTAAAAATTAAAATATTTGGTTGAAAATTCATGTAAGTTGTTAAAAATTCACCTTATTGGCTGAAAATTGATCTTTTTGGTTGAAAATGAGATTTTTCTTATTTACAATTCATTTTTTAAACTGGAAATATAATTTCCATTTTTTGTAGAAAATTTATCTTTTCTGATAGAAATTTAATCTTCTTGGTTGAAAATTATACTATTTCGTTGAAAATTTACTTAAATTTGATTGAAAATTAATTTTTTTTACTGAAAATTTAACTATTCTATTTTTAGTTGAAAATTTATCTGTTTTCGGTTAAAATTCAACTATCTGTGGAAAATCCGTCTTTCTTGGTAGAAGAGTACTCTCATTAGTTGAAATTTCAGGTTTTTGGTTAAAAATTAATTTCTTTGTTTAAAATTTAACTATTTTGTTGACAATTCGTTTGTTTTTTGGTTGAAAATTTATTTTAATAACTGAAAATTATCCTACTTTATTTTTGGTAGAAAATTGATCTTTTTTAGTTTAAAATTCATGTATTTGGTTGATAATTAAATTTTTTTAAATTCAAGATTCATCATTTTAGTTGAAAATTCACTTAAACTATTCCATTTCTGGTGGAAAAATTACCTTTTTTGATAGAAATGTAATCTTTTTCGTTAAAAAATTTTCTGCTTAGTAGAAAATTTAACAAATCTATTTTTTTTTAAGAATTCATTTCTTTGGCTAAAAAAAACTATTCGGTTGAAAATTCGTTCTTTTGTTGATAGAGAAAATTCATGTTTTGGGTTGGAAAATCCACTATTTGGTTGACAATTCATATTTTTGGTTGAAAATTCATCATTGTGATTAAAAATTAATTTCTTAGGTTGAAAATTTGTTTCTTTTTAGATGAAAATTAATTTTTTTAACGGAAGATATAACTATTCCATTTTCGCTTGAAAATTTGTATTTTCAGTTGAAAATTAATTAATTTTGCTGAAAACTCGTTTCTTTTTAATTTACTTCTCTAACTGCAAATTTAAATATTATATGTTTGGTTTGTAAATTTATCTTTTTTAGTTTAAGATTGAATTATTTTGTTGAGAATTCATTTTTTAAACTGGAAATGTAACTGTTCCATTTTTTGTCGATAATTTATCTTTTTTGATAAAAATGTAATCTTCTTGATTGAAAATTATACTATTTCGTTGAAAATTTACTTAAATTTGATTGAAAATTAATTTTTTTTACTGAAAATTTAACTATTCTATTTCTAGTTGAAAATTTATCTGTTTTCGGTTAAAATTCAACTATCTGTTGAAAATCCGTCTTTCTTGGTAGAAGAGTACTCTCATTAGTTGAAATTTCATCTTTTTGGTTAAAAATTAATTTCTTTGGTTGAAAATGTAACTGTTTTGTTGACAATTCGTTTGTTTTTTGGTTGAAAATTTATTTTACTAACTGAAAATTATCCTACTTTATTTTTGGGAGTAAATTTATCTTTTTAGTTTAAAATTCATGTATTTGATTAAAAATTAAATTTTTTTAAATTGAAGATACATCATTTTAGTTGAAAATTAACTTTAACTATTCCATTTCTTGTGGAAAATTTACCTTTTTTGATAGAAATGTAATCTTTTTCGTTCAAAAATTATCTGTTTAGTAGAAAATTTAACAAATCTTTTTTTTTTTAAGAATTCATTTCTTTGACTGAAAAAAAACTATTTGGTTGAAAATTCGGTTTTTTTGTTGATAGAGAAAATTCATGTTTTGGATTGAAAAATCCACTATTTGGTTAAAAATTCATCATTGTGATTAAAAATTAATTTCTTTGGTTAAAAATTTGTTTCTTTTTAGGTGAAAATTAATTTTTTTAACAGAAGATTCCACTTTCGCTTGAAAATTAATTAATTTTGCTGAAAACTCGTTTTTTCTTTTTTAATTTACTTCTATAACTGCAAATTGAAATATTATATGTTTGGTTTGTAAATTTATCTTTTTTAGTTTAAGTTTGTAGTTGAAACCTCCTTCTTTTGTTCAAAATTTAATTCTTTTGTTGACAATAATGTTTTCTAGATGAGAATTAATTGTTTTAACTGCAAATTTAACTCGTACATGTTTGGTTCGAAATATCTGGTTTAAAATTTCTGTATTTTATTGAAAACTAAAATTTTGTGGGAGAATATTTAATCTTCTTAGTGACTAATTCATCCTTTTGGTTGGAAATTCCTTTCAAAATTCAAATATTTGGTTGAAAATCCATGTATTTTGTTAAAAATGATTCTTTTTTGGTAGAAAATTAGTTTTTTTATTGAAAATTAATTTTTCTTTGGTTGAAAATTAGTGTCTTTATTGGAAATTAATTTTTTTTAACTAAAAATTTAACTACATTTTTTGTCGACATTTTTTTTTCATAGACATTTAATCTTTTTTGGTAGAAAATTCATTTGTTTGGTTGAAAAATGGTCTTTTTTGGTAGAAAATTAACCTTTTTGGTTGAAAATTCCATTAAAAATTAAATATTTGCTTGAAAATTCATATATATTTTGTTAAGAAATGTTATTTTTTTGGTAGAAAATTATTTTTTTTTTTTAAACTGAAAATTGATTTTCTTTAATAAAAATTTAACCATTCCATTTTTCGTCCACATTTTTATTTTGATAGACATTTAATCTTTTTGGTTAAAAATTCATCTGTTTTCGTTGAAAATTTAACTATTTCGCTTAAAATTTACTTTATTTGGTTGAAAAACTTATTTCTCTAACTTAAAATTAAACTATTCTATTTTTTGTTATTTTTTTTTTTAGTTAAAAATTCATTTATTTTGTAAAAAATTCGTCTTTTTTGGTAGCAATATAACCTTTTTGGTTGAAAATTCAACTAGTACGTTGAAAATTCAATTAAAAATCAAAATATTTAGTTTAAAATTAGTTTTTTTTTTAATATTAATTTTTTTAATTAACAATTTAACTATTCAATTTTTGTTGGCATTTTTTTTTAGACATTTAGTCTTTTAGTTGAAAATTTATTTTATTGGGTTAAAACTTATTCTTCTTACTTAAAATTAAACTGTTCTATTTTTGGTTAAAAATCTATCTTTTTTGGTTGAAAATTCATCTATTTTGTTGAAATTTTGTCTTTTTTTTTGGTAGCAATATAACCTTTTTGGTTGAAAATTTAAATATTTGGTTAAAAATGTATTTTTTTGATTGATAATGCATCATTTTAGTTAAAAGTTTATTTCTTTGGTTAAAAATTTAACAAATTTTGTTGAAAATTCGTTTTTTTTTTGTTGAAAATGAGATTTTTCTTATTTAGAATTCATCTTTTAAACTGGAAATGTAACTGTTCCATTTTTTGTCGAAAATTTATCTTTTCTGATAGAAATTTAATCTTTTTGGTAGAAAATTCATTTGTTTGGTTGAAAATTGTCTTTTTTGGTAGAAATTCCATTAAAAATTAAATATCTGCTTGAAAATTCATATATAGTTCGTTAAGAAATGTTATTTTTTTGTAGAAAATTAGTTTTTTTTTAATTGGGAATTAATTTTCTTTAATAAAAATTTAATCATTCCATTTTTCGTCAACATTTTTATTTTGATAGACATTTAATCTTTTTGGTTAAAAATTCATCTGTTTTTGTTGAAAATTTAACTATTTCGCTTAAAATTTACTTTACTTGGTTGAAAAACTTATTTCTCTAACTTAAAATTAAACTATTCTATTTTTTGTTAATTTTTTTTTTAGTTAAAAATTCATCTATTTTGTAGAAAATTCGTCTTTTTTTGGTAGCAATATAACCTTTTTGGTTGTAAATTCAACTATTAGGTTGAAAATTCAATTAAAAATTAAGATATTTAGTTTAAAATTAGTTTTTTTAAATTGAATATTAATTTTTTCAACTAACAATTTAACTATTCAATTTTTGTTGGATTTGTTTTTAGACATTTAGTGTTTTAGTTGAAAATTTATTTTATTTGATTAAAAACTTATTCATAAAAATTTAACAAATTTTGTTGAAAATTCGTATTTTTTTTTTATGAAAATGAGATTTTTCTTATTTAGAATTAATTTTTTAAACTGGAAATGTAACTGTTCCATTTTTTGTTGAAAATTTATCTTTTCTGGTAGAAATTTAATCTCCTTCGTCGAAAATTTACTTTAATTTTATTGAAAATTAATTTTTTTACTGAAAATTAAACTATTCTATTTTTAGTTGAAAATTTATCTGTTTTCGGTGAAAATTTAACTATTTGTTGAAATTTCATCTTTTTGGTTAAAAATTAATTTCTTTGGTTGAGAATTCGTTTGTTTTTTGTTTTGAAATTCATTTCACTGACTGAAAATTATCCTACTTTATTTTTGGTAGAACATATATCTTTTTAGTTTGAAATGCACGTATTTGGATGAAAATTAAATTTTTTTTAGTTGAAGATTCATCATTTTAGTTGAAAATTCACTTTAATTATTACATTTCTTGTGGAAAATTTACCTTTTTTGATAGAAATATAATCTGTTTCGTTAAAAAATTATCTGTTTAGTAGAAAATTTAACTATTCTATTTTTTGTTGAGAATTCATTTCTTTCATTGAAAAAAAACTGTTTAGTTGAAAATTAGTTTTTTTTTGTTGATAGAAAATTCGTCTTTTGGATTGAAAAATCCACTATTTGGACAAAATTTCATATTTTTGGTTGCAAATTCATCATTGTGATTGAAAAATAATTTCTTTGGTTGAAAAGTCGTTTCTTTTTAGTTGAAAATTAATTTTTTTAAGTAAAGATATAACTATTCCATTTTCGCTTGAAAATTTATATTTTTAGTTGAAAATTAATTAATTTTGCTGAAAATTCATTTTTTTTTTATTTACTTTTCTAACTGCAAATTGAAATATGTATTATATTTTTGGTTTGTAAATTCATCTTTTTTAGTTTAATATTGAATTATTTTGTTGATAATTCCTTTTTTTGTTTGAAAATTGATTGTCTTAACTGAAAATTTAATTCTTCTGCTTTTGGTTAAAAAATCTTTTTTTTTTTTGTTATGAAGAACAAAATAGATTTTTTTTGAAAATTCTTTAACTGTTCTAATCTTGGTTGAAAATTGATGTTTTTTAGATGAAAATTCATAAACTTTGTTGAAAATGAGTCTTTTTGTGGTAGAAAATTAATCTTTTGGGTTGAAAATTCATCGTTTCAGTTAAAAATTCATTTCTTCGTTTGAAAATTTATCTTCTTGACTTGAAAACACAACTAAAAAGTATTTTAAATATATTTAGGAACAACATTTATTTTGCATTAATATTATTATCTTCTAGGTGTATAGTTGGTTTTATAGTTAGAAGAATTTAGAAATTGGAATATTGTAGCAACCCTGAATAAGGCACTGATTAATGCGAATAACAAGTTTTCCATTATTTTGACATCTTTTATCATTTAAATTTAGCGCCCTTTCGAATTTGAAGCGATGCATTTTGCCGCGAAATTTAAATAATGTAATTATTACTAATAAAAGTAGAAAATACGATTTTTTAAATCCTAATTCAAAATGCTCATTAAATTCTCAAAGCACACAAGGCCGAGCATATTCTCATGCTCGTGAGAATTTCTCCGAGGACTTAAACTCTTTAGAACACTAAACGTAAGGCGCCATTATAATCTTGTTTCTTTATTTTGTAAAATTTGATGTTTTTAGGATAATCTTAATTGAATATTTAAATTAAACAAGGAGAGCACCAGTTTATTTTTAAATTATAAGACTAAAATAAAAATAAACCATTTTTAATACCTTTCCAGTCCGAATTTAATTTTTTACGGAAATATTTACAATAGTTTTATTCCACATTCATTACATAATTAGGGTACTGTCTATTTTCAATCTCTTCGTCACTTTTCTTACATAAAAATGCATCCTTTCTGAATTTTTATTAAAATAGATTTTTTCAAGTGATTAAATATTAAATATTAATATTAATAATAAAATAATATATAAATAATAATAATAAAATAAAAATTAATCCATATTTACCCCGAAATGATCCATAATTACTAGCCGATTAAAAATTTGTTTTTCATAATTAAGGATCATTAAATTCTTAACGAACATACGAAGCGATATTTTTAATTTTCTAACTTTTTATCCTATTTAAAAAAAATTGTGCATTTTTAGGAAAAATATTTTTTTCTTAGATCTTAACGCTGAGATGTATTGGCAATCAAATTAAATTACAACATGAGCATACATAAGTGTAAAATAATTTGTTTAGTGTACAATTTTATTGTTTTAAACAAATTTGATAGACAAATAAACAACTTTCCTACTTTTTTTACGAAAAAAAATTCTTTGTAATCTAATATGTATTAAAGTAGCTCCTCAGACTTACAAAACTCAGGCACTAAAAATAGTGTAAATAGTGTCACAAAATTGGAAAATTAGTGTTAAAATTTGTCAAGTATTAAACTTGTGTATAGTCCAAGAGCCAAAAATGGACAAATAGAAAATGAACTTTATTTTTTAAACAAAATTTCCAGTTTTCTAACCTGATATTTTTAAACTATTGAAAATGAAATTCAATGTTTATTTAAAATGTTATTATTTAGTATATAAATGATCGAAATTATAATTTATTTATCGCAGGCTTCAGAGTTTTATTTACTAAATTATTTTTTTGAAAGTACGACAATTTTGTTGAAGTCATAATTTTTAGTTGAAAATTCAACTGTTTTGTTGAAAATCTGTATTTTCAGCAAGAAAATTCAACAATTTTGTAGAAAATTTAACAATTTGGTTGAAAATTTAACAATTTGGTTGAAAATTCATCTTGGTTGGTAGATAATCAAATTTTTTGTTAAATCTACAACTGTTTGGTTGACAATTAATCTGTTTTAGTTGAAGATTTCAGTATTTTGTCGAAAATTAACTTTTGTTGGTTAAATCAAACTGATTCTTATTTTCAATTAAAAATCTTAAATCTTAAAGTACCTAAAAATTTAAAAATTTTGTTGAAAATTCAACTATTTAGTTAAAAATTCATATTTTCGTTCTGAAATTGCAACTGGTCTGGTTACAAATTACGCTGTTATGGTTGAAAATGATGAAATTTTTTGTTGAAAATTCAACAATTTTGTAGAAAATTGATCCATTTGGTTAAAAATTCGCCTTGGTTGGTAGATAATCAAATTTTTTGTTCAAAATACAAATGTTTGGTTGAAAATGAATCAGTTTTAGTTGACGATTTCACTATTTTATTGAAAATTCATTTTTGTTGGATGAATCCAACTGTTTTTTATTTAAAAATAAATATCTTAAAGTAACTGAAAAAACAATTTTGTTGAAAATTCAACTGATTGGTTGAAAATTCATATTTTCGGTCTTTCGGTTAAAAATTAGCTTTTTTGTTGAAAACTCAACTGTTTTTAATTTAAAATAAAAATCTTTTCTTGGTTAAAATAACAAATATTACATTTTTTCTTGAAAGTTCACCTTTTTTGGTTTAAAATTCTACGGTCTGGTTAAAAATTAACCTGTTACGGTTAAAAATGAGCTTTTTAGTTGAAAATTCAACTTTTTGCAAAAAATTTAACAGCTAGGTTGAAAATTCATCTTTTTTGGTAGAAAATCAAAATGTTTGTTATAAATACAATTCTTTCTTTGACAAGTAATCTGTTTTATTTGAGGATTTCAGTATTTTGTCGAAAATTCATTTTTTTTGGTTAAGTCCAACTATTTTTTATTTTTAAATAAAATCTTAAAGTAACATAGATTAAATAATTTTGTTGAAAATTCAACTGATTAGTTAAAAATTCAAAAAATTCAACTGTTTTGTAGAAAATTTGTATTTTCAGCTCAAAAATTCAACAATTTAGTTGAAAATTCATGTTTTTGGTTTTAAAAATCAACTTTTTTGGTTAAAAATGTCACGGTCTAATTAAAAATTAATCGTTTTTTGTTGAAAATGAACTTTATTGTTGAAAATTCAACAAATTTATTTTCAATTTTTTTCTTTGACTACAAATTTGTTTTTGGTTGAAAATTCGTCCTTCTTGGTAGAAAATTTAACTATTTGATACAAAATAAACTGTTTTTTTTTTCAAAATTTGTTGTTTTTTTCATTGAAAACTAATTTTCTTGAATAAAAACTTAATTACTTACTTTTTTGTTAAAAACTGATCTTCTTTAGTTTAAAAATTCTACTATTAACTTACAAAATTTTAGAAACGAAAAAAATATAAACAAAAAATTAATCAAATAAAATTTGGACTAGCATCACATTCATTGTTCAAACTATTTAGTTAAAAATTTATCTAATTTGCTGAAACTACATTCTTTTTTGTAGAAAATTAGTCTTCTGTGTTGAAACTTCACCTTTTTGGGTGAAAATTTTACTATTTGTTTAAAAAAGAAACTGTTTGGTTGAAAACCAAATTTTTTGTTAAAAATACAACTGTTTAGTTGACTAGTAATCTGTTTTAGTTGAGGATTTCAGTATTTTGTCGAAAAATCATTTTTGTTGGTTAAATCCAACAGTTTTTTATTTTTAATTAAAATCTTAAACCTTAAAGCATCTAAAAATTAAACAATTTTGTTGAAAATTCAACTGATTAGTGAAAAAATTCATATTTTCGGTCTACAAATGCAACGGTCTGGTTAAAAATTAATCTGCTTTAAGTGAAAATTAGCTTTTTTGTTGAAAATTCAACTGTTTTGTAGAATTTTCATATTTTTGGCTCGAAAATTCAAGAATTCGGTTAAAAATTCATCTTTTCGGTTTGAAAAATCACCTTTTTTGGTTAAAAATGCAACGGCCTGGTTAAAAATTAACCTGCTTTGGTTGAAAGTGAATTTTATTGTTGAAAATTCAACTTTTTTGGTTTGAAAATTCACTTTTTTTGTTCGAAAATGCAACTGTCTGGTTAAAAGTGAACTTTTTTTGTTTAAAATTCAACTGTTTTGTAGAAAATTTGTATTTCTGGGTCGAGAATTCAACAAATCTGTAGAAAATTTAACCATTTGGTTGAAAATTCGCCCTTCTTGGTACAAAAATAAACTGTTTTGTTTAAATACGTTTTTTTTATTGAAAAATAATTTTCTGAAATAAAAACCTTATTACTTCATTTTCTGTTAAAAACTGATCTTCTTTAGTTACAAAATTTTAGAAATGAAACAAATATGAACTAAAAATTAATCAAATAAAATTTGGACTAGCATCACATTCATTGTTCAAACTATTTAGTTAAAACTTTATCTAATTTGCTGAAACTTCATTCTTTTTTGTAGAAAATTAATCTTCTGTGTTGAAAATTCACCTTTTTGGGTGAAAATCTTACTATTTGGTTCAAAAAGAAATGGTTTAGTTGAAAATCTGTATTTTCGACTCGAAAATTTAACAATTTTGTAGAAAATTTAACCATTTGATTGAAAATTCGTCTTTTTTGGTAGAAAACCAAATTTTTTGTTAAAAATACAACTGTTTGGTTGACTAGTAATCTGTTTTAGTTGAAGATTTCAGTATTTTGTCGAAAAATCATTTTTGTTGGTTAAATCCAACTGTTTTTTATTTCTAATTAAAATCTTAAATTTTAAAGTAACTAAAAATTAAACAATGTTGTTGAAAATTCAACTGTTTTGTAGAACTTTTATATTTTCGGCTCGAAAATTCAAGAATTTGGTTAAAAATTAATCTTTGCGGTTGGAAAAATCACCTTTTTTTGGTTAAAAATGCAACGGCCTGGTTAAAAATTAACCTGTTTTGGTTGAAAGTAAACCTTATTGTTGAAAATTCAACTATTTTAGTTTGAAAATTCACCTTTTTTGTTAAAAAATGCAACTGTCTGGTTAAAAATGAACTTTTTTTTTGAAAATTCAACTGTTTTGTAGAAAATTTAACCATTTTGTTGAAAATTCGCCTTTCTTGGTACAGAAGTAAACTGTTTTGTTTAAATATAGTTTTTTTTTATTGAAAAATAATTTTCTGAAATAAAAACCTAATTATTTCATTTTCTGTTAAAAACTGATCTTCTTTAGTTTCAAAATTCCACTATTTAGTTACAAAATGTTAGAAATCAAACAAATATGAACTAAAAATTAATTAAATAAAATTTGGACTAGGATCACATTAATTGTTCAAACTACATAGTTAAAAATTTATGTAATTTGTTGAGAATTCGTGTTTTTAGTAAAAAATTAATCTTCTTGGTTGCAAATTCAACTATTTGGTTGAAAGTTTAATGTATTTTGTTGAAAATTGGTTCAATTCAACTGTTTTTGAATTAAAATGAAAATCTTTTCTTGGTAAAAATAACAATTATTACATATTTTATTGAGAATTCATCTTTTTAGTTGAAAATTCAACTATTTGGTTAAAAGTTTAATGTATTTTGTTGAAAGTTGATTCAATTCAACTGTTTTTGAATTAAAATGAAAATCTTTTCTTGGTAAAAATAACAATTATTAAATTTTTTGTTGAGAATTCATCTTTTTTGTTGAAAATTCAACTACTGGTCGAAAGTTGAACTACTTTGTTAATTTATAAGAAACACCAGCGGACAATTGTGACAAAATAGTGTTTTTAGTGTCATTTTTTTCGTAATATGTAATAGCAAAATAGTGTCATTGCTAAAAAAAAATGTAAAATAGCCTGAATAGTGGGTTAAGTCCGAGGCCTGGAATCCAGAAATTTTTTAATACCTAACATTTACCATTGTTATAAATAATTTAAGTTAACAAATAGAAAATTTTCATCAATTTATCTCCGAAAAACAATATTTTCCATCTCATATGTGTCGAATTTCCGCGAAAAAAGTGTAAAATGATGTTTTATTTTAAGTATTCCAAAATAAGCTAAATTTTAAGTGTAAAAAATAATCTTCAGTCTAGTAAATCTATTTAAAAAATCGGATACATATAAGATGGAAAAAAAATGTTCCACGCAAAAAAGGATGAAAATATTCTATTTGTTAACTCTGTTATTTTTTTTTTATGAAAAAAGTATGCAAATGGTTTATTTGTTAATAAAATTTGTTTATAACAATAAAATTGTACAATAAACACACTATTTGGTTTGTATGCTCAGATTGTAAATCAAGTTGATTGCAAAAGAGAGCTGAGAAAAAAATATATTTCTTGAAGCAACACTTTTTTGTAACTTTGTTTTCTAAAAAAAAGGCTAAAAATGATGAAAGTAAAAATATCACTTTTTGCGGTTACTAAGAATTTCATGCTTTTTAATTATAAAAAAATCATTCAAATCGGTTAAAAATTGACAAAAACATGAAAACTCACATAATATCCACATTTCCATCACTTTATAAATTAATAAAAATCCTGTAAATAATAATAATTGCAAATTTCCAAAAGCAAATTATAAACACTATAATAATTTAAAGGACTTTTTATCAGAAAACTGATACAGAAATCCTATAAGAGGCAAAAAGTTGGGTTATGTTTACTCGTTACATAATTTGAAGGAAAGATAATACGGATTAATATAATTTTCAAATTGATGTCAGAAACCGACTTAATCTCGTGAGAGGACTCAATGTATAAAATTACATAATACTTCTCACTTTGAGTTAAAAATTGACAAGTTAAGACCTTTTACACTAATCGATATTTTTTGATGAAAATTAACTTTCGACAATTATTGAAAGAGAAATTTCGTACAGTTTTGACAAAATTATGCAAAAATATCGCATCTGAGTTGGAAATATCCCTAACTTACCAATTTAGGGACCCGTTTTTTGTTCCAGATTGTTCACACAGAAGCGAACGATCAGCTGTTCAACCCTTTCAGCACGTGTTAACAACAATAATCTAATAATATTGCTTTGGGCCCTTTGGGCAAAGATATTATAAACCTAGATGCGGCACCTCACTAGCGAACCTATCATAAGTTTCAAGAACCAAAAAAATGTTATTGGTTAAAAAGAGACAGATAACTCCTTCTCTTTTTAACTAATAGTTCTTTTTTAGTTCTTGGACCTTATAATAGATTCGCTAGTGAGGCGTCACATCTGGGGTGGGACTCCGATGCCTTAAATAGAACGGACCTCTCTTTCTACCATGTGCGATAGACAACGAGGCGCGATCGAAACCGAAACGATGGTTTCAAAAGCTCTCTTTCTATCGTATACGGTAGACAGAGAGGATCTTATAGTTATGAAATGAGAAGTACGACTTGTCGTTGGCAACCATCGGACCCTCTCTGTTTACCATATACGATAGAAAGAGAGTTTTCGAAACGATCGGTTCAACTTTGATTGCACCTCGTTGTCTATCTCACATGGTAGAAAGAGAGGTCCGTTCGATTCAAGGCATCGGAGTCCCACCCCTGGGTTTATAATAATTATATATTTGCAAATTAGGATCGATCAGAATTCTATTTTATCATGAATAATTTTATGCAAAATGAGCATGAAAAATATTTAGAAATAAAAAACATACTTCTAAACTACCTCACTTTTCGGCTCAATGTTGGTTCCTTGGTAGTATAAAAAAGACGGATAAAGGAAAAAGTGAGAGGTTGGTTTTGGTTGACTTTTTCTCCTTTTCTTCCTTTTTTTTTCATTTGGTTATTTTTGTCTCTGATGAGTCGAAAAGTGAGGTAGTTCAGAAGTCTGTTTTTTAATTCTGAATCTTTTTCATGCTCATTTTGCATAAAATTATTCATGATAAAATAGAATTCTGCTCGAACTTCATTAAAAAATTTTTAAATAGAGACACTAAACAAATGATTCGTTTCCAATCTGCAGGGTTTGTTTATGCATATTTTCTGATTTCTTTTCATTAAGTCTAAATAATTTTTACCTCAATTTTTGGAAAGAAATCTTTTTATTTAAAAAATTTTGAAAAAAGAATGCACTAAATATAAGCAATTTTAGAAATTTAGAAAAAAATTTGGATTGTTTCTTTTTCCTATTTGTGAAAATGTATGAATCTAAATAGATTGGTTTTAAATCACCCACAAATATATATTTTCTTTGGACCAAGCTCTTCTTCCAAAGTTAAAAAAAAATGAATTTGCGACTAAAAAAATAAATTTGTAACCAAAAATGAAATAGTTCAATTTTCAGTTGAAAAAATAATTTTGGACCAAAAAAAAGGAGGTTTGAACAAAACACTTAAATTTTCAACCAAAGCTAATGAATTTTCAACTGAAAAGATGAATTTTTAACTAAAAAATTAATTTTGAACCAAAATAAATAAATTAGCAAACAAGAGAATAATTTTCAAAAAAAAGTCAATTTTCAAACGCATAGTCAAATTTTTCACTAGAATGATCAATTTTCAAGAAAAAAAACGAATTTTTAAAAAATTAGTTAAATTTCCAACCAAAAAATTATTTTTCAACCAAAAAGATTATTTGTTAAGCATAAAGATGAATTTAAACTGAAAGAGACGAATTTTCAACATGTCATGTAATTTTTAAATTAAAAAGATCAGTTTTCAACAAAGATAAAACAAAACCAAATAGAAGAAAAAATATTCAACAAAATAGTTAAATTTTCAACCAAAGAGAAGAAGCACCATCCGATTGAATTTTAATTAAAATTAGTTGAATTTAACCAAAGGAAAGAAGACGATTGTTCTCCAAAACAGTTTGGTTTCTTAATTTGAAAATATGGTTGTTTTTATTTTGCTATAAAAAATAGAAAACTTTTGAAAACATGTACTTTGAAACGTTCTTTCAGTAAATAATAATGTTATAGTTGTGGAATTCAGAACTATGCAAGAAAAACTGACTGTAATTAAAATATTTAATTTTTTCTTTTCAAACCGAATGACTGACACTTCGCCGCTATTGTACAAATGAATTATAAACTTTTATTAAAAATTTGTATAAAAAAAGCTTTTTTCATATATTAAATTTGAATTTTCGCAGGACTCGGTATTGTGCAGTAGACATGTACGCAGCTATAAGTAATGGCGGGATGTTTGAATGTCTACGCACCATTTGCGCAAACTTCAAAAACAATCAGGGTGACTAGTGGTGGGGGCCTGACTGTATTTGTTTAGGTTTATCTTGCAATCTTGTCAAAGATATTACAAATCTAGATGCGGCACCTCACTAGCGAACCTATAATGAGTTCCAAGAACTAAAAAAATACCATTGGTTAAAAAGAGACAGAAATATCTCTATCTCTTTTTAACTAATAGCATTTTTTAGTTCTTGGAACTTATTACAGGTTCGCTAGTGAGGTGCCACATCTACAGAGGGTCCAGAGACAGTGTGGCAACCTAGGGTCATTCTTTTTGATTGGCTCAGTTTTCTCATAGATATTTTGGTATATATAGATATAATACACTACAGAAAACCTGAACGTAAAATGGTGGCATCCGCTCGCAAAATGGCGGCATCCGGCTAGATTGCCACACTGTCTCTGGACCCTCTGTAGCAGGGTTGGTCAGTTACGCGTAACTCGAGTATTTACTACGTATAATACGTTTTTGACGTAATATACGTCGAAAACAGTAGAAAACTCTTGTAAGTTACGTTTTCAAGATGGCCGACTTGTAAAATCAGTGTTGACATGTACATAACCTCACTTTTGAAATATAATAATTATTAATCATTCTGTTGAATGCGTTATAGTAATTGTAAATAATAATTATGCCTGGGCTGGACAAAAATACCCAACATCATAATGCAATCCCATGGAAGGATTTGTTTTTTGAGCGGAAGAAGGAAGGACAGAAAACTTTCACAAAGTGTCTTCTGTGATAAAATGTTAAAAAATACTAGCCTAAAATGTCTAGAAAGCCACAGCTATGTAAATAATTGTTGATTCTTTCGATAATAATTATTATGGATTATATTGAATAATATATATGTCATTCAGCATAGTCTCCCTAATTATAACCTCAAACTGCTTAAACATTTATTCAAATGTAAGGAATTTTTAAACATTGGCATTTGGCGCGAGATTCACGAGCGAACATGGCGTCCACGACCCACAAGAAAAATAGATTATGAGAAGTATTTTTCGATATGGACGCATGCGCACTGAAAGTTTCCATTCGGACGTAATATACGTCAAATCACGTAGAAAACTAGAGAGGTAATATACGTGGTAATATACGCGTAGAAAACCACGTAAAATACGTGGAGTATTATACGTTACCAACCCTGCTCTGTAGCCACATCTAGTCTCAGAAATCTTTGAATCCATGACCATGGTCCATGAGAATGCCACCTAATTTTTTCCGTATCGAGTTCATATCTATGTTATTATTGTATTTATGCCCATATATCTTACTGGCCATGAAACTACAAGTAGCGAAGATATGTACTCAAAAAATTTATTAAATTAAATTAAATTAAATTAAATTGAAAATTGTGGATTAAAAGTGTGGGAAACTAAATGCTCATATGGCAAAGTATCACATACCCTTAACAAGTATTATATGTTTTACAATCTAAGGTGGTTCTTATTTATATTCGGTGATTTTTTTTCTCGAATTTCTCTGCTCTCACCCCGCACTTTTGTTCGAATGCCAAAAAAAAAAAAAAATTTCTTCAAGATTTGAGCAAAATCGGTTAAAATTTAGGAGTGGCGCAAAGACCGTGAAGCTTCCGATTGATTTATGGGAAAATTTAAACTTTAAAGTTTAAAACATGGGAAAAAGTCAGCTTTTGTAAATCTAATATTTAAACGCGATAATATGTTATAAATAATTCCGTGTTTCAGTATATTGTTCAGAATTCATCAGACAATAAGAATCAATCCTAAATTTTGAGATTGAATAGTTTTAAGCCACTCTTATGGGTCCACAAAGGAAACCCCATAAGTGACAAATTTGAATTTTACGTAATATTGCAGTTGATTGACGCTTTTTAAAAGTTAAAAAAAAAATCATTAATCGGTAATTTAAGAATACTCAGTCATTTTTAAACTAATATTCAATTGTTTAAATAATTTAAATTTGTTGAAACACTTGAGAGTATTCTTAAAAAGCAAAGTAGATCATAAAAATATTTCAATCTTTCGAAAAATAGCAAAAATAAAATATGTAGACAAAAAAATTGTTGAAACAATTTAAATTTGTTTAAACATCTAAAATATATACTTGAACAAATACGTATTGTATAAATAATTGTAAAATTATTCAAACAAATTATTTTATTGTTATCATTGATTAAATAACTCATAAAGTTTAGAAAATACGTTCATTTCGCTAGCTGACTGAAAAAATTTAAACAAATAAAAATTGTTTAAACAATTGAATATTAGTTAAAAAAGAGGCTGAAAATCCTTAAATTACCTATAAATGTTTTTTTTTAATTTCAAGAAGCGTCAATAAACCGCAATATTACGTAAAATTTAAATTTGTCACTTATGGGGTTTTCTTTGGGGACCCATAAGAGTGGCTTAAAATTATTCAACCTCAAAATTTATGATTGATTCTTATTCTCTGACGAATTCTGGACAATATACTGAAACACGGAATTATTTGTAATATATTATCGCGTGTAAATATTAGATTTACAAAAAGCTGACTTTTTCTCATGTTAAATCAATGGGAAACTTCATGGTCTTTGCGCCACCCCTAAATATAAACCGATTTTGCTCAAATTTGGAGATTTTTTTTTTGGACATTCGAACAAAACTTACACATTTGGCTTTCATATTTAATCATTTCAAATAAGAGCGCTATCTCAGCAGCCAATGAGGTTGCTAGTGCGACGCATGCGCAGTGCTGTCGGATCCGAAAATTGGGATGACTGCAAGTTTATAACTTTGGAGCGTTCAACGGGACATGCGCGAGGTTATATTATAAGCGCCTAAACAGAAGAAGAAGAAGGGTTAGCCGTTGAAACAATGAAACCTTGAAAGTGAGGTTATGAGTTCGCATGTTGTAAGATGATAAAAAATACAAAAAGTGAAAATAAATAACTAATGGGAGGAAAAACTGTCTGATGAAAATGGTGATTAAAGTTTGTAAGAAGGAATTAATTGAGAAGAGATTTCGTGACAATTTTAATTCCTATTTTAATCGATGAAAGTTGTAAGTGCACTTGAGTGCAATGTTTGTTATTTTACTTCGAAGAGGGATTGTACAATTTCGAGTTTATCGTGTTTATAATAAACCAAAATTTATATACAGAGAAATATTCTTTGATAGACGAAGGTTTCACAGTTCTATAATTGATGATATATCGACAGTGTCTTTGGTAGAAATTAAACGAGTTTTGAAAGCCGGCAGTGTTTCGTTTTTGGAGGGACACACTTGTTTACTTGCTGATTATTGTCCTTTGTGTGAAAAGAAGTCCAGGATTTATATTAACAAAACGACAGGTATTCATTATTTTATTATTTTTATCATATTTTTCCCTCTCTGTGTGAATTACAAATAAGAATTTAATTTTTATAGTGTGTATGCATATTACATAAATATACTAAAGTGTGAATTTAAATGCTGTGGAATTATATAAATTATAATATTCATTTTCACATTTTTTAAATTTATTTTAAAATGTTCCCTTACAAAAAAATATTTTAGGAAAATCTGTATAGGCCTATAAAGATTTTTCTATAATTTTCCTATCATTTTTTCTCGATTATAGGGAATTATCGTAGGAAAATCATTACAGAAAAATCAGTATCGGAATAAATCTTTCTCTAAAAAATAGGTGATTTAAAAAATGAATTTTCAACAAAAAGTGTAATAGTTGATATTTCCACATTTGTTTTTTAATTTTCAATAAAAAACTCAAATTAAACCAAAAAATACGAAATTTTAACAGAAGAGTTGAATTTTCAAACAAAAAAGATTTTTCAATCAATAAAGAAAAAAAATCTCATCCAAAATGTTGAGTTTCTAAGACATAAAGACGAATTTTTGAAATTAAGTTGTATTTACAACACAAAAATCTGCATTTTGTACCAAAATAATCGAATTTCCGACTAAAAAATACGAGTTTTCAACAATGTAAGTGAATTTTTAACTGAAAAAGATCAATTTTCTAGCAAAAATGAAATAGCTACACTATTAATAAAAAATTCATTTTTAACCAAAAAAGACGAATATTCAAACAGATTTGTAAAATTTTTAACCAAAGAAATGACCTTTTAATTAAAATGATGCATTTTCAATTAAAAAAATAAAATTGGAACCAAATAGTTAAATTTTCAACCAAAAAAGTTATATTGCTAAAAAAAAAAACATAACATTTCAACAAAAAATAGAGCAGTTTAATTTTAAGTTAGAAGAATAAGTTTTTAACCAAATAAAATAAATTTTCAACTAAAAGACGAAATGTCTCAAAAAAATTCCAATCAAAATTGAATAGTTAAATTTTTAGGTAAAAAAATTAATATTCAGTAAAAAAAAACTAATTTTAAACCAAATATTTTAATTTTTAATGGAATTTTCAACGTAATAGTTGAATTTTCAACCAAAAAGGATATATTGCTTCAACTAAAAAAAAGATTTTAACAAAAAATAGAATAGTTTAATTTTAAGTTAGAGAAATAAGTGTTTTAACCAAATAAAATGAATTTTAAACGAAATAGTTAAATTTTCAACAAAAATAGACGAATTTTTAACCAAAAAGATTAAATGTCTGTCAAAATAAAAATGTTGACGAAAAATGGAATAGTTGAATTTTTATTAAAGCAAATTAATTTTCGATAAAAAAAAACTAATTTTCTACCAAAAAAAGAACATTTTTTAACAAAATACATGAATTTTCAAGCAAATATGTTAATTTTTAATGGAATTTTCAACCAAAAAGGTTAATTTTCTACCAAAAAAAACAAAACAATTTTTCAACAAAATAGATGAATTTTCAAAAATAAAAAAGATCAATTTTTGCAACAAAAAATAGAATAGTTTAATTCTTAATTTGCAGTTCGAGAAATACATTTTTAAGGAAATAAAATAAATTTTCAACGAAATAGTTAAATTTTCAACAAAAAAAATGAATTTTCTGCCAAAAAGATTAAATGTCTATGGAAAAAAAAATTTCGACAAAAAAATGCAGTTAAATTTTTAGGTAAAAAATTATTTTTCAATAAAAAACTAATTTTCTACAAAAAAGAATCATTTTTAACAAACTACATGAATTTTCAACCAAATGTTTTAATTTTTAATAAAATTTTAAACCAGAAAAGGTTCATTTATAATTTTCTACCAAAAAATACCATTTTTGAACAAAATTGATGAAGCTTTAGTTGAAAAAGATCAATTTTCAACAAAAAATAGAATAGTTTAATTTTCAGTTGCAGAAATAAGTTTTTCAACAAATACAAATTTTTTTTAGCGAAATAGTTAAATTTTTAAACAAACCAATGAATTTTTTACCAAAACAATGGAATGTCTAATAAAAATAAATTTTCGTAAAAAAAAGCAGGTAATTTTTTAGTTAAAAAATCAATTTTTAATAAAAACACTAATTTTCGATAAAAGAAAAATTAATTTAAAAAAATGCCACAAAAAAGAATAATTTTTAACAAAATACATGAATCTGTAACCATCTAATTTAATTTTTAATGTAATTTTTACTCTAGTAGGTGAATATTTAACCAAAAAGCTTAATTTTTCTAAAAAAAAAAAAATTAATGTTTAATTTATTACATGAATTTTCACTCAAATAGTTGAATTTTCAACTGAAGAAGGTAAATAAATGTCCAACCAAACATAGATTAGTTAAATTTTCAGTTAAAAAAATAATTTAAACAAATATTTAAAAAATAGTTCAGTTTTGAAAAAAAAAGATTCTTTATTTAATATGATTCATGAGAATTAATCATATTTTAAGGAGCACTGCTTACGGAAATATCCTAGAATTATGTTTTCTACCAAATTAATGTATAACAGGGTATCAGGAAATTTTTTCCAGAGCTTGAGAACATTTTTTAAAATTGTAATATAAAGTTAAATAACAATGATTTTTCATTCATAAAGTAGTAGCATATTACTGTATTTAACTGCTTTGTTGATAATTCGTTTTTTTTTTGGTTGGAAATTAATTTTCTTAACTGAAAATTTAACTATTTTATGCTTGGTTGAAAATCGATATTTTTAATTCAACATTCAAGTATTTTCGTTGAAAATACATTTATTTTGTTAAAAAATCGTATTTTTGTTAAGAAAATAATCTTGGTTAAAAATTCATCTTTTTGGTTCCAAATTCAACTTTGGTTGAAAATTTATTGTTTTTGTCGATTAAAAATATAATTATTCCATTTTTGAATGAAAATTCAACTATTTGGTTGAAAATTCATAATTTTTTGGAGAAAATTAATCTCCTTGACTGAAAATTCCACTATTCAAGTTAAAGATTCATCTATTTAGATCAAAATTATCTTTTGCTTTAAAATTAATCTTTTTGGTGAAAAATTCCACTATTCCACTTGAAGATTCATCATTTTCATTGAAAATTCATTACTCTGGTTGGAAATTTAACTATTTTGTGGAAGATTTGTTGTTTTTAGTGATTAAAAATATAATTACTCCATTTTTTATTGAAAATTTATCTTTTTCAGTTGAAAATTCAACTATTCCGCTGAAAATTCGTCTTTTTGGGGAGAACATTAATATCCTTGATTAAAAATTCAACTATTCAAGTTAAATATTCATCATTTCAGTTGAAAATTCATCACTTTGGTTGAAGATTTGTTGTTTCTTTGGTAGAAAATTAATTTTTTAAACTGAAAATTTAACTTTTCCATTTTTTGTTGAAAATTGAACTATTCAAGTTAAAGATTCATAATTTCATTTGAAAATTCATCACTTTGGTTGACAATTCGTTTTTTCTATGGTAGAAAATTAATTTTTTAAATTGAAAATTTAATTTTTCCATTTTTGGTTGTAAATTCAACTATTCAAGTTAAAGATTCATCATTTTAGTTGAAAATTAATCACTTTGGTTGCAGATTTGTTTTTTTGTTTGGTGGAAAATTAATTTTTTTAACTGAAAATGTAACTTCTATTTTTGGTTGAAAATTCATCTGTTTTAGTTGAAAATACATGTATTTTGTTAAAAAATTATCTTTTTCGTTAAAAAAATCATCTGGTTTGAAAATTCATCTTTTTGGTGAAAAATTCCACTATTCCACTTGAAGATTCATCATTTTCATTGGAAATTCATCACTCTGGATGGAAATTTAACTGTTTTGTGTAAAATTTGTTGATTAAAAATATAATTACTCTATTTTTGATGGAAAATTGATCTCTTTCAGTTGAAAATTCAACTATTTCGCTAAAAATTCGTCTTTTTTTAGAGAAAATTAATCTCATTGGTTGGAAAATTCAAC
Organism: Andricus curvator; assembly: GCA_932195095.1. Lineage (NCBI taxonomy): Eukaryota > Metazoa > Arthropoda > Insecta > Hymenoptera > Cynipidae > Andricus > Andricus curvator. The sequence goes on from CAKNYM010048864.1 coordinate 89,972, forward strand.
TATTCAAGTCGAAGATTCATCATTTCAGTTAAAAATTCATCACTTTGGTTGAAGATTTGTTGTTTCTTTGGTAGAAAATTAATTTTTTAAACTGAAAATTTAACTTTTCCATTTTTTGTTGAAAATTAAACTATTCAAGTTAAAGATTCATCATTTTAGTTGAAAATTAATCACTTTGGTTGCAGATTTTTTTTTTGTTTGGTGGAAAATTAATTTTTTTAACTGAAAATGTAACT
>CAKNYM010048864.1:103628-114791 GCA_932195095.1 Andricus curvator
AAAATTCATGTTTTTGGTTGAAAATTCGACTATTCAAGTTAAAGATTCATCATTTTAGTTGAAAATGAATGTTTTTGGTTTAAAATTTAACTTTTTTCTAGTTAAATATTTATTATTTTAATTGAAAATGTAATTATTTTCTTGAAAATTGTTTTTTTTTGTTGAAAATTAAGTTTTTAAACTGAAAATGTAATTATTTCATTTTTTGTTAAAAAATTATATTTTTAGTTGCGAATTCAACTATTATCTTGAAAATTCGTCATCTTGGATGAAAATTCAACCACTTTTTTAAAAATCTTTTTTTGTGGTCGAAAATTCTATTCACTGTAGAACAATTCATTAGAAACGCGAAAAAAGCGCAGAATAAACATGATATCCAGTTATAGCCAATGGCTTCGTTACTTTCGGGGGTTGGGGGGTGTGAATATCCCAAAATTGGTAGTGTAATTTATGAATGACCCCATTATCAAAATCTTAATTTTTTACAGAATATACCCCGAGAGTTGCTGTCCCAACTGAACTGTGTCTACAATAATGAATCAAAGCTGTGGTATTTCCCTCTAGTAGCATTCGGGACTCGAATAGTGGGCTACAAATCTCTCTCAATCAGTCGCGAATCCAGCGAAACCGTGCCAGCTTCAAACACCAGTGGACTGATCATTTACAAGCAAAAAAGTACAAAGTCTGATGACACTGCAGTTCTTGTTCCCACAATCCATGACCTTTTGGCCCTCGTTGGCAAAAGAGCAGCGCCCGTTGTAATCTGTTTACCCTACGGCTTACAAAATTTACCCCAGCAAGTTCTCCCGAGTCTCGAGAAGTACAAGAAGCTGATTCTGTGGTTTGGAAATGACGCGGCGAGCTGGGACGTTTCGCGGAACTTTGCCAAGAAACTGAACGAGAAGCGATGCTTCTTCGTGAGGCCGATTGATGTGCAACCGAGGCCTGAGAAGGCAGCGAGACTCGACTTCGATTTGAAGGAAATTATACAGAAGGCCCAGCCGATTTGGCACAAGAGCATCACGACTTTCAACAGTATACGGCAGGACGTTTTGAGTGATTTGCAGAATATTGAGAAAGTTCAGGGTATCAAGTGGAAGAGGTATCCGACCTTGAGTAAAATTTTGAAAGGACACAGGCGAGGGGAATTTACAATATTGACGGGACCGACAGGTCAGTGATCTAAAGATTTTTCAAATCATTTTCAAGTCCCTAAAGTACCCTATTTTCAAGATTTGGTCCCTATGGTACCCTATTTGCAGCCCCTTAATGGAACTTCAAAAAAATGTATAATAAGATCAAAGCTTCCAAGAGCATTTTTAAACAAAAAAGATTAAAATTCAATCAAATATTTCAATTTTCAAGACAAAAAGACAAATCTTTTAGAAGACAGTTGAATTTTCAATTGGTAAAGATGAATTTTTAACCAAAAAGATAATTTTCAATCAAGGAAGATACTTTTTTTAACAAGATATTTGTATTCTCTACTAAAAAGTTGAAATTTCAACAAACAAGAATAATTTTCAACCAAAAAGACGACTTAAAGAAAAATGAATTTTCAATTAAAAAGTGGAATTTTCAAGAAACGAGATTAATTTTTTTTACTCTAAAAGACGACTTTTCAACCAAATACATGAATTTTCTACCAAATGGTTGAATTTTTAACTTCGATAATATACAGGATAAAGTTAGAACCAAAAATTGAATAGTTAAATTTTCAGATAAAAAGTCTGTTAAAAAAAAAATTAACAACAAAAAATTAGTTTTCAACATATTTGTTAAATTTTCAACCAAAAATATGAATTTTCGACCAAGAAGATTAATGTTCTACCAAAAAAGATGCATTTTGAACAAAATACATGAATTTTCAACAAAATTATTTAATTTTAAAGCTAAAAAGACGAATTATCTACAAAAAGTTGAATTTTCTACGAAATAGTTTAATTTGATACCAAATTGTTAAATTTTTAAGCCAAAAAGATTAATTTTCCACAAAACAGTAGAATTTCTAACATAAAAGTTCAGTTGAAAGAAAATAGTTGAATTTTCAACAAAAAAGATTAATGTTCTACCGAAAAAGACGAATTTTGAACAAAATACAGGACTTTTCAACAAAATCATTTAATTCTAAAGCCAAACAGACGAATTAATTACAAAGAAGTTGAATTTTCAACCCAGAAATATAATTTTTTAACCATATAGTTTAATTTTCTGCCAAATTATTGAATTCTTAAGCCAAAAACATGAATTTTCTACAAAACAGAATTTTTAAGAAGTAAGTTCTTTTAAAAGCAAATAGTTTAATTTTCAATAAAGTTCTTAGAAGAAAGTTCCAACAAGCTTACTGTTCTACCAAAAAGGAGGAATTTTAAACAAAATACATGAATTTTCAACAAAATTATTTAATTTTAAAGTCTAAAAACGAATTATCTACAAAAAAGTTTAATTTTCTACCAAATAGTTTAATTTTCTACAAATGGTTGAATTTTCAAGGCAAAAAGATGTATTTTCTACAAAACAGTAGAATTTTTAACATAAAAGTTCATTTAAAAGCAAATAGTTCAATTTTCAATAAAGAGGATTAATGTTCTACCGAAAAAGAGGAATTTTGAACGAAATACATGAATTTTCAACAAAATTATTTAATTTTAAAGTCAAACAGACGAATTATTTACAAAGGAGTTGAATTTTCAACCCAGAAATATAATCTTTCAACTATATAGTTTAATTTTCTACCAAGTTATTGAATTTTCAAGCCAAAAACTTGAATTTTCTATAAAACAGTATAATTTTTAACATAAAAGTTCATTTAAAAGCAAACAGTTGAATTTTCAGCAAAGTTGTTAAATTTTCAACCAGAAAGATGAATTTTCTAAAAAAATTCTTTAATTTTAAAGCCAATTTGTTAAATTATCAACCAAAAAGTTTATTTGCCATCGACGTAGTTGAATTTTCTACCAAACTGTTTAATTTTCAAGCAAAAAGAGGAATTTTCTAAAAAAAAAACAGATTTTTTAACATAAACATTCATTTAAAAGAAAACAGTTGAATTTTCAGAAAATTTGTTAAAATTTCAACCCAAAAGTTTAATTTTCAATCAAATAGTTTAATTTTTTACCAAATGATTGAATTTTCAAGCCAAAAAGTTGAATTTTCTACAAAACAGTATAATTTTTAACATAAAAGTTCATTTAAAAGCAAATAGTTGAATTTTCAACTATAATTATGAATCCTGAATAAAAAAAATTTAATTTTTTTTACAAAGTAGTTGAACTTTTAAGTCAAATGATCGACTTTTCAATAAAAAAAGATGAATTTTCGACGAAGCATGTAACAGTTGATATTTCAACCAAACAATTTCATTTTTAACCAAAAAGGATAAATTTTTAACCAGGAAGATTACATTTCTACCAAGGAAGACGAATTTTCAACAAAATACATGAATTTTCAACCAAAAAATTGATCTTTCAACTAAAAAAATAATAATTTTTTACCTAGATAGTTAAATTTCAACTGAAAAAGATAAATTTTGAATCAAAAATGGAATAATTTAATTGTCAGTTTAAGAAATTTATTTTCAACCAAATAATACAATTTGTAACCAAACGAGATGAATTCCGAACTGGAATTGCAAAAAAATTTATAATAAGATCGAAGCTTCCAAGAGCATTTTGAAAACAATAGCAAAAATCAGGGAATTTCTGCAAGAAGTAACTGTAAAAAAATAATCAGGGCTGCCACACACAGTCACTATTAGTCACTTTTTTCTCAAATCATTTTTTATTCGCTTTTTTAAATTAAAAGATCACATTAGTCACTGAATTGTCTTGAATTCTTTTGATATATTTCAGATTATTTTCGAAAATTCCGAGAAATTTGTAATATATTTCAGTAATTTGAAGGGATTTTTAAGATTTTAGGGTATTCTTAAACCTTCTAAGGCATTTTCAAGAGCTTTTAATTTGAAATATTTTAGGGAATTTTAAAAGATTCCGAGGAATTTTTTATTAAATGGCATTTAGGTTATTTTAAAAAATTTGAAGTAATTTTGAGTTGTTTTTAGTAGTTTAGGGGGTTTCAAAGAATTTGAAATATTTTAGGGAATTTTAAAAGAATTCAAGGAATTATTAATTAATTTAATTAATTTGAAGTAATTTCGAAGCGTTTGAAATATTTTAGGATAAAGAATTTTCTAGAATTTCGGAAGATATGAAACGATTTTACAGGAATTATAAGGTCATAAAATTTTTTAAAGGATTTCACAGGGATTTTATAATATTTTAGTGGATAAAAAATCTGTTCACGAGAAGTGAGGTATTTTGTAGGATTTCACAGGATTTGAAATATTTTAGGAAATCTTAAAAGATTCCAAGGAATTTTTTATTGATTTTAATAATTTAAAGATATTTAATAACATTTTAGTGGATTTTAAAGAATTTATTCAAGAAAAGTGAGTTATTTCATAGGGTTTTAAAGATTTGAAGAGATTTAAAATTATTTTTTGGATTTCACCCTGAATTCTTTGAAATTCTTTTGAATTTTTTAATTCATTAGAATTCTTATAAATTTACTCAATTTTACATAACTCATTTTATTTTTTTTTATTTTTTTAAAGTTTTTATATAATTGGTTCTGCAGATTAATTGATAAAATGACCAAAGGATTTGAAATATTTTAAGGTATTTTTAAAATTCCTTGGCATTTTCAAGAGCTTTAAAAAGTTTTAAGGGATTTCAAAAGATTTTAAGGGATTAGAAATATTCGAGGTTATTTTAAAAGTTTATAAAGAAATTGTTAATTGATTTCAGTAATTTAATAGGATTTCACAGGATTTGAAATATTTTAGGGTATTTTAAAAGATTCCCATGCATTTTCAAGAGCTTTAAAAAGTTTCAAGGGATTTCAAAAGATTCAAAGGATTGGAAATATTTTAGGAAATTTTAACGATTCCCAGAAATTTTTTCTTTATTTCAATAGTTTGAAGGGATTTCAAAGACTTTGAAATATTTTAAGGCATTTTAAAAGCATTTTCAAGAGATTTTAACAATTTCAAGGGATTTCCAAGGGTTTTAATAATTTTAAGAGATTTTAATATTTTAATGGATTTCAAAGAATTTATTCACAAGAAGTGAGGCATTTCGTAGGGTTTCAAAGATTTAAAGAGATTTTCCAATATTTTTTGCTAAAATTCAAATTCATTTCAAACTTACTCAATTCAATGAATTTTTTCATATTTTTAAATTTTTGTCAATTCATTTTAATTTTTTTTTAAATTCACCTTAAATTTTTATGCATTTCATCGAATTCTTCTCGTTTCCCTTAAATTTCTCTAAATTCACTCAAATTTTACAGAAATTAATGGATTTTTTCGATTTTTAAAACTTTCCAATGCACTTGAATTTTTTTGAATTGTTTTGCAGTCATTAGTCTTTTTTTTTACTTAGAAATTAGTGGGGTTTCAAAGATTTTAAGAATTTTGAAGTTTTTTTTTGAAATTCACATTCTTTTAAATTCTTTGAGATTCTCTTGAATTTTTTTACCTCACTTGAATTATTCTAAATTTACTCAATTATACTTAATTCAATGGATTTTTGTTTTTAATTTTTAAAAGTTTTTATTTAATTGATCCTAAAGTCTTTTAATCTCACCTTGAATTCTTAGGCATTTCATAAAATTCTTTTGAATTCGCTTGCATTTTTCTAAGCTCATTTCAAAGTTACGGAATTCATAAAAGTTTCTTCATATTTTAAAATTGTTTTCAGTTCATTAAATTTTTTTTCAATTCACCTTGAATTTTTATAAATTTCATCGAATTCTTCTCTTTTACCTTAAATTCTTCTAAATTCAATCCAATTTTACGGAAATCAATGGAATTTTTTTGACTTTTCAAATTGTTTCTAATTCATTCGAATTCGTTGGAATTTAACTTGAATTGTTTTGAAGTCTTATCAATTTATCCTGAATTGTTTACCCTTTGAGCGTGAAAAAAGTACCCTATGAGCGTGATGAAAAGTAACCTTTGGTCCCTATATTTTATCCCATAGGGACTGTGAGGCCTGATAATTGTATGGGCGATTGGAGCGCCCCCAAGGTTTAAGGAACCAAATTTGACAATTGTGTCTGAATTTTGAACCAAGAAGTAATGAATTTTCAACTAAAATGATGAATCTTCAAGTGGAATAGATGAATTTTAAATCATAAAGATGAATTTTTAACAAAAAGAGTTTAACTTTTCAGCGAGTTGTTTTATTCCCAACCAAAACGATAAATTTTCAAACAATCAGATTAATTTTCAAACAAAAATATTAATTTCCTAGCAAAAAGGGCAAAGATTCAACAAAATAGATGAATTCTCAATCAAATACTTGAATTTTCAACTAAAAAAATCAATTTTCAACCAAAAATTGAACAGTTAAATTTTTAGTTAAAAAATTTAATTTCCACCAAAGAAAAATCAAATTTTCTACCGAAACGGTGAATTTTGAAGTAAAATGATGAATCTTCAAGTGCAATATTTGAATTTTAAATCATAAAGATGAATTTTTAACAAAAGAGTTTAACTTTTCATCGAGTGGTTTTATTCCCAACCAAAACTATAAATTTTCAAACAATCGGATTAATTTTCAAAGAAAAATATTCATTTCCCAGCAAAAAGGGCAAAGATTCATCAAAATAGATGAATTCTCAATCAAATACTTGAATTTTCAACTAAAAAAGATCTATTTTCAACCAAAAATTGAACAGTTAAATTTTCAGTTGAAAAATTTAATTTCCACCAAAGAAAAAACAAATTTTTCTACCACAATGGTGAATTTTCAATTAAAATGATGAATCTTCAAGTGAAATAGATGAATTTTAAATCATAAAGATGAATTTTTAATAAAATAGTTTAACTTTCAACCAAATAGTTGAATTTTAAACAAAAGAGATGAATTTTCAACTAAAATGATGAATCTTCAACTTGAATATTTGAATTTTCAACCAAAAATATGAATTTTTAACTAAAACGATGGAATATTCATCTGGTTTAGTTACATTTTAAGTTAAAAAATTAATTTTCAACTAAGAATATGAATTTTCAACCAAAAATTGAATAGTTAAATTTTCAGTTACGGAAAATTTAATGTTGAACCACAAAAAAAAACGAATTTTCAAGAAAATAGGTAAATTTTTAATCAAAATCATGAATTTACAACTAAAATGATGAATCTTTAACTTGAATAGTTGGATTTTCAACAAAAAAATAAACTTTCAAACAATAAGATTAATTTTCAAACAAAAATATTACTTTTTTACCAGAAATGACAAAGATTCAACAAAATACCAAAAATTTCAACAAATATTTTTAAAATAAAAAATATTTTAAAAATTTTTATCTAAAAAAGCTAAATTTTCAACCAAACATTGTGTCAATTAATTTTTATTTAAAAAAATTAATTTTCAATCAACAAAACGAACAAATTTCCATAAAATAGTTGTATTTTCAACCAAAGTGATGAATTTTCAACAAAAATTATAAACCTTCAACTTGAATAGTTGAATTTTTAACCAAAAAGATGAATTTTCAACCAAAAAGATTAATTTTCTCCCCAAAAAGGCGAATTTTCAACCAAATAGTTGCATTTTCAACTAAAAAAGTTAATTTTTCAATCAAAAATGGAAGAATTATATTCTCAATCAACATAAAACAACAGATTTCCCACAACTTCAACCAAGAAGATTATTTTCTCAACAACAAAAAAACGCATTTTTAATCAAATACATGTAGTTTTAACTAAAAAAGCTCAATTTTCAGCCAAAAATTAAATAATTAAATTTTCAGATAAAAAATTAATTTTCCACCAAAGAAAAAACAAATGCTCAACCAAAGTGATAAATTTTCATTAAAAAAAATTAATTTTCAATAAAAAAAAACAAATCTTCTACAAAATAGTTGAATTTTCTTCCACATGGTTAAATTTTCTACCAACTTGTTGAATTTCCACGACAAAAAGACGAATTTTCTGTACAAAACTGTTGAATCTTCAACTCAAAAATATGAAGTTTTAATTAAAAAGTTCATTTTCAAGCAAATAGTTAACTTTAGTTTAAAAAATTAATTTTTACCCCAAAAAATAGAAGTTTCAACAAATTAGTTCAATTTTCAATCAAAAAGATGAATTTTGTATAAAAAATATATTTCAACAAAAAAGGTTTTAATTTTAAATGAATCACAATATAATTTGACCAAAAAATACGTGTTTTCAACAAAGTAGTTGAATGCTCAATCAAAACAGATTAATTTTCAACAAAACGATTGCTTTTTTGGCAAAAAAAATTATTTTCTACGAGAAAAGGCGAATTGTCAAGAAAATGCATAAATTTTTAACCAAATAGTTGAATTTTTAAAAATTTTCATTGAAAAACAATATTTGCAATGTAGAAAAGCGATTTTTTTTTACAAAAATTCAAATTTTCAACCCGAAAATATTAATTTTCAACAACAAAATTGAGTTTTCGACCAAATAGTTTAGATTTCTACCAGATTGTTGAATTTTTAAGCCAAAAAGGCGAATTATCTATAAAAACTAGTTGACTTTTCAACCCAAAAATATGAAATTTCAACAAAAAAGTTTATTTTCAACCAAATAGTTAAATTTTCAGTTAAAAAAAAAAACAATTTTGACCCCAAAAAATGGAAGTTTCAACAGACTAGGTTTTTCAACAAAAGAGATGAATTTTCTACTGAAATTATGAATCTTCAACAACCACAAATGAATTTTTAAGAAAGTAGTTCAACATTCAACCAAAGAGTTGAATTTCCACCCTAAAAAGAGGAATTTGTTACAAAAAAATTATAGTTGATATTTCAACAAATAATTTAATTTTAAATAAAATAACAATTGAATTTACTGAAAAAAGACGAATTTTCCACAAAATACATACATTTTTATGCAAATAGTTGAATTTTTAGTCTAAAAATATCTCTTTTTAACTAAAAATGGAATATTTAAATTTTAATTGAAAAATAATCATTTCCAATGTAGAAAAGCGTATTTTTTTACAAAAAAGTCGAATTTTTAACCCGAAAATATGAATTTTCAACAACAAAATTGAATTTTCGACCAACTAGTTTTAATTTTCTACCAAATTATTGAATTTTTAAGCCAAAAAGACGAATTTTCTACAAAATCGTTCAATTTGTAATTCGAAAATACATATTTTTAACTAAGAAGATGAATTCTAAAAAAAAAAGTAATACTTGAGATTTTAACCAAGGAACGATTTTTATTTTAAATAAAAAACAGTTGAATTAAACAAAACAAAAAAGAATTTTCAACAAAATACATTAGATTTTCAACCAAATAGTTGAATTTTGAATTAAAAGATATCAATTTTTAATTAAAAATAGCCATTTTCAGCCAAAAATGGAACATTGACTTTTTTAGTTGAAAAAAAGTAATTCTTAATAAAAAACAAATGTTCATCAAAATATTTAAATTTTCAAGCATTTTGATGAATTTTCGACTAAAATGATAAATCTGGAACAAAAAAATGTAACAAAAGAGTTTAACATTCAAGCCAAAGTATGATTTTTACCCAAGAAGATTAATTTTATAAAAATGGAATAGTTCAATTTTCAAACGAAGAGATGAATCTTTAACAAAAAAATGAATGTTCAATAAAAAAGTTAATTTTCAACCAAACAGTCGAATTTTCAACTAAAATTATGAATCTTCAACCATAAAACTGAATTTTTAATAAAGAAGTTCTAATTTCAACCAAGAATTCAAATTTTGAATCTAAAAAGATAATTTTTAACAAAAATTGTACCCCCTGAAAGACAGCATGGAAAAGTCGATGCCCCCCCCCCACCAAACTTTACGCAGTTAATTTACGGCCCCAAATATGCATATCCTTTTAGGTTTTTTATGAATATGAATTTAAATTATTAGGTGAGCCCCCTCCCCTCCTTCACATAAAACTTAAAAATGGGCCCCTCCAAAAAATTGTTTGGATCCGCCCTTGTCGATATGTAGGTATAGAAAAAATTATGTTTTAAAAATATCTTCTCAGGATGCGGGAAGACAACATTTATGAGTGAATACTCTTTGGATTTGGCTATGCAGGGAGTGAACACTCTTTGGGGAAGTTTTGAAATCAGAAATGCGAGGTTGGCGAGGACAATGCTTCAACAAATGGTTGGAGTATCGCTGGACGAGAATTTGCAACATTTTGATTTGTACGCGGACGCTTTCGAGAAACTTCCTATTTATTTTATGACGTTTCACGGCCAACAGAACATTAAAGTTGTTATGGAGGTAATAGAATATCATCATTTTTTATCCATTAATAACATTACGTTTTTATTATTCACAGTGCGCTGGTCCTGTTCTCGAAATATCTTCAAATAAAACTTTCAGTTTTTTCATTAAATTCAATACGGTGACCATGCACGTAAAGTGACCATTATTCGATTCAAAATTACCATTACTCGATTCAAGATGACCATTACTCGATTAAAAATGATCGTTACTCGAATAAAAATGACTATTACTCGATTGAAAATGATCATTATTCGATTGAAAATGATCATCATTCGATTCAAAATGACCATTATTCGATTCAAAGTGACAATTACGCAATTCAAAATGACCATTACTCGATTCAAAATGACACATGTATGCATCTCAAACTCACGAATAGCCTAAACACTATCCTCTGATATCATTATGAATAGCACGAAAGTCGAAGCTGAGCCTGTTCTCGAAATATCTTCAAATCAAACTTTCAGTTTTTTCATTAAATTCAATACGGTGACCATGCACGTAAAGTGACCATTATTCGATTCAAAATTACCATTACTCGATTCAAAATGACCATTATTCCATTCAAAATGACCATTATTCGATTCAGAATGACCATTACTCGATTAAAATGGCCATTATTCGATTAAAAATGACCATTATTCGATTCAAAATGACCATTACTCGATTTAAAATGACCATTATTCGATTCAGAATGACCATTATTTGATTAAAATGACCATTATTCGATTCAAAATAAACATCACTCGATTAAAATGACCAGTATTCGATTCAAAATGACCGTTAATCGATTCAAAATGACCATTATGCGATTCAAAATGACCATTATGCGATTCAAAATGACCATTACTCCATT
>CAKNYM010048864.1:114801-130956 GCA_932195095.1 Andricus curvator
CAAAATGACCATTATGCGATTCAAAATGACCATTACTCCATTAAAATGACTTATTCGATTCAAAATGACCATTACTCGATTTAAAATGACCATTATTCGATTAAAAAGGAACAGTATTCGATTCAAAATGACCATTACTCGATTAAAAAGGACCATTATTCGATACTTATTTTTTTTCAGAGACAATATACTTCATTAATGCTTTTAAATTCTAGGCAGTTGAGCATGCTACTTACGTTCACGACATCGCTCACGTTATTATTGATAATGTACAGTTTATGATGGGCATGTCTGATGAACCAAAACATATGGATAGGTAAGCATACTCTTTTTTTAAATTAATTTTTGTTCCTAATTACAAAATGAAACTGGAGAATACGTATCCTTTAAATGGAATTGCAGGTTCTGGAGACAAGACAGAGTCATCAGCGCTTTTCGCACCTTTGCTACAAAGTACAACTGCCACGTGACTTTGGTAATCCACCCAAGGAAGGAACGAAACGACGAAGAATTATCGGTTTCGTCAATTTTTGGAAGTGCGAAAGCCAGCCAAGAAGCAGACAATGTGCTGATTATCCAAGACAAAAGGCTCACTAGTATCCGTGGAAAGAAGTATTTACAAGTGGCGAAAAATAGGTACAGTGGTGACTTGGGCATTATGCTGCTGGAATTTGACCAAGTGAGTTTAAGTTACGCCTCGAAGAAGAAATCAAAGGTCAGTAGTGGTGACCAAAAAAGTGCTTCCAAAGAGGAGGAGATGGATGAACAACCAAAGACGGTTTCTGGCAATGTTGAGTCTACGTGATATTTTTTATATTTTTATGTACAGAACTCAATCTTAGGATTACGCGCATTTTGTAAATCAGTGTACATATTTTTCCATCAGATCGTGGCTCAAATGAACTTTTATACAATTTATTGAGTTAATATAGTATAAGAATTCACAGACTGTGCCAATATTGTCTTTTTGATGAAAAGCATTTATTTGAGATAAATCTTTCTCTAAAAAATGGATGTGTTATGAAAATTATTGTTGCCAAGTTCACACAAATAATTAAGAATTTATTGACTTTCAGTGTGGTTTCAGGTCATTTGAATTGACAAAACTTTAAGATTCATTAATGTAACAATTTATTACATTTTCAGTTAACATAATTCATTTTAGGCAAAAAAAAAAGGAAATTTTAAACCGATCTGATGTATCTTTGATAAAAAAATGAATTATAAACAAAAACTGTAATAGTTGAGATTTCCAACAAAAAAATATTTTTATTTTCAATAAAAAAAAATGTTAAATTAAACCAAAAAATACCAATTTTCTACAAAAGAGTTGAATTTTCAACCAGGAAAGATTTTTCAACTAATAAAGAAAAAAAAATTATCCAAAATATTGAGTTACTAAGTCATAAAAACGAATTTTTGGAAAAAAGGTTCCATTCACAACCCAAAAATATGCATTTTCGATCAAAATAATTGAATTTTCGACTAAAAAAGGCGATTTTTCAACAAAATAAGTAAATTTTTCAACTGAAAAGATCAATTTTCTAGCAAAAATGAAATAGCTACATTTTAATAAAGAAAATACATTTTCAAGACTATAAAAAGAATTTTCAACAAAATTTGTTAAATTTTTAACCAAAGAAATGAACTTTTAACTAAAATGATGCCTCTTCAATAAAAATAAAAAAATTAACCAAATAGGTGATTTTTCAACCCAAAGATGAATTTTCTACCAAAAAAAAGACAAATTTTCGACAAAACAAATGAATTTTCAACTAAAAAAGATAAATTTAAAAAAAAAATAGTTTAATTTTCAGTTAGAGAAATAAGTTTTTAAGCAAATAAAATAAATTTTCAACGAAGTAGTTGAATTTTCAACCAAACAGATAAATTTTCAAACAAAAAAATTAATTTTTTATAAAAAAAGAATAATTTTTAACAAAATGCATGAGTTTTTTTACCAAAAAAGACGAATTTTCAACAAATTAGATGATTTTTTAACTAAAAAAGATAAATTTTCAAACAAAAAATAAAATAGTTTAATTTTCAGTTACAGAAATAAGTTCTTGAACAAATAAAAGAAATTTTCAACGAAGTAGTTAAATTTTCAACCAGACAGATGAATTTTCAACCAAAAAAATTAAATGTTCATCAAAATAAATTTTGACGAAAAATGGAATAGTTAAAAAAGTTAATTTTCAATTTAAAGAAAAAGTTAATTTTCAGTTGAAAGAACAAACTTAATTTTCAACCAAAGAAATGAAATTTCAACCAAAATGATGAATTTTCTACCAAAAAAAGAATAATTTTTAATAAAATGCATACATTTTCAACCAAAAATTTTAATTTTTAATGGAATTTTCAAAGAAAAAGGTTAATTTCTACCAAAAAAAGACAAATTTTCAACAAGATAGATGAATTTTCTACTAAAAAAGATAAACTTTGAAAAAAATAGAATTATTTTAATTTTCAGTTAGAAAATAAGTTTTTAAGCAAATAAAATAAATTTTCAACCAAACAGATGAATTTTCTACCAAAAATATTAAATGTCCATAAAAAAAAATTGGTTGAAAAATGGAATAGCTAAATTTTTAGTTAGAAAAGTTAATTTTCAATTTAAAGGAAAAACTAATTCTCAACCAAAGAAATGAATTTTCAACCAAAAAGATTAATTTTCTACCAAAAAAGAATAATTTTTAACAAAATGAATGAATTTTCAACCAAATATTTTAATTTTTAATGGATTTTTCAACCAAAAGGGTTAATTTTCTACCAAAAAATGATAAATTTTCAACAAAATAGATGTATTTTCAACTAAAAAATATATTTAAAACAATAGAATAGTTTAATTTTTAATTTTTCAACCAAACAAATGAATTTTCAAACAAAAAGATTAATTTCATACAAAAAAAAAGAATAATTTTTAAAACAATATAAGAGTTTTCAACCAAATGTTTTCATTGTTAATGGAATTTTTAAAGTAATTGTTGAATTTTCAACCAAAATGGTAATAAAAGATAATAATCTTCTATGCTATCACTCAAGACAAAGTTTCAAAGAAATACATAAATTTTCAAACAAATATTTGAATTTTCAGTTGAAGATTGATATTCAAACAAACATAATATAGTTAAATTTGCAGCTAAAAAAGTAATTTTCAATTTAAAAAAACTAATTTTCAAGCCAAACAAATGAATTTTTAACCAAAAAGATTAATTTTCTACCAAAAAAGATTAATTATCTACCAAAAAATATTAATTTTTAACAAAATACATGAACTTGTAACCAAGTTAAATTTTCAGTTAAAAAAGAATTTAAACAAATGTTAACAAAACAGTTAAATTTTGAAATAAAAAAAAAAAGATTTTTCAACTAAAATGATGAATCACAGACCAAAAAAATGAATTTTTAACAAAGTTGTTCCACTTTCAGCTAAGCAGCTGAATTTTGAACTAAAAAAGGGTTTTCAGTCGCTATTCACGAATATCGAAAATCTTGAAATTTAATCAAATCATTATAATGAAGAGAAAAATCATCATATCACATCATGAACATAAATGTTATATTTTTCTTACACTTGAACTTTAAAAATAAAATTTTCATATAAAAATAAAATTTTCATATAAAAATAAAATTTTCATATAAAAATAAAATTTTCATATAAAAATAAAATTTTCATATAAAAATAAAATAATGTAATACATTTGTGTGACAAATATGCCTAGAAAACGTGGTAAATGGAAATTTAGAGAAAATTCGAATCGAATTCAAATAGTCGAACTTAATTCGACCTTGATGAATAGTTTATCCGGAAATACCTTGAAAATGTATTTTTTTATGTTTTTTAAATGTTAAAAAAAACACTAAAAGTACGGTGTCCGATTATTATGCACGCGGCGAGTCATATTTTGTTAATGAGAAAAATAATCTCCTAATTTTAAAGAATTGTACGTAAATTCTAAAAATGATTTCATTCATATTAATTTACTGCAATTTTCTCGCTATAATAAGGAAACTTCTGTAAATCATATACAACGTTCTCAAATCATATAAGATTTTCTGTAAAATATATAACAAAATTTTGGAAAATGAACAGAGTTTTTTCTAAAGAAAGGATAATTCATTAAATAAAAGGTAGTTCATTAAATGAAAGTAAAAAATTAATGTTCTGTAAAATATGGATATATATTTTTCACGTACAAAAATTAAATCTACATATTGACTGTTTTGAAAACCGGGATACAGTCCTGAATTAAAAGCAAAGAGATTATGATTATATAAAAAGCGTACACACTACAAGTGGAAGTCGACAATATCAATGTCTCATTTAATAATACTTAGGTTTCAATACTTTGGCCAACTGATCTGTTCCAATTGTCACTTTGGTTTTGAAAAAAGCTTTTGATTTCGACAGAAAAAATTTAAAATGACCATTAATCGATTAAAAATGACCATTACTCGGTTCAAGATGACCATTACTCGATTCAAGATGAACATTACTCGATTAAAAATGACCATTACTCGATTACAAATGATCATTCGATTCAAAATGAGACATATATGTATCTCAAACTCACGAGTAGCCTAAACACTATCCTCTGATATCATTATGAAAAGCACGAAATATCAATGTCGCATTCAATAATACTTAGGATTCAATACTTTGGCCAACCTATCTGTTCTCATTGTCACTCTGGTTTTGAAAAAAGCTTTTGATTTCGGCAAAAAAAATTCAGCGTTTCACATGGAGACAGAATTTTTTCGCCTTGCACTCGAAAACCATCGTCTTCACGTCATAATTAAAGTGACTTTCCAAAGTGTTTTGGAAACCGGGGTATTTTTTGTCAGTATAGCGGATCAAGTTTTCGATTGCTTCGAAGAAAATATCGATATCGTTTTCAAACATAGATATAAAATTGCTCTCACGCATGTCCTGGGCGATAAAATCTGAATTTAAAATATTCTGCGCCACGCTGATTACATTGGACAAAACTTTGGCAGGGTCCAGTGTAACGTTTGTCTGTCCCCACTTGCTCAATATGAAAGACTCCAGATATGCATGCGCGATCACACCGTGAACGATCGTTTTGAATTTTTTAATCCCTTTTCCGCCTTGAGGCCAAATTTTCTTCTCGCAAAACTGACGCGGAAAGGGAATTACGCTGAGGAAAATTGAGGTTTTTAGAAACTCTGGAAAAGCGGAGGCTTTGGCCTCGTTAAGAACGCTTTCGCCAAGAGGTCGCTCGAATTTTTTGTTTTTCATTTGAATTAAGAGCTGATAAGGGAACGCTGAGATTAACTTGTTGAGCGATAAGGCTTTACCGGTTGCGATTTCTTCTGGACTTGCGTAATCTTTCAACCTGTATTTCCGCTTCAGAATTTCCAGGCGTTCTTTGCCGGAGTCCTTCATTTTGTCAGTCATTTTTGAAATTTTTGGTCCTCTCATTAGGTACAATGTTATCATTTCCAGAACGTCTACTAATAATTCTTCCATTTTGCCATTTGCGCAGATCAGTGCCACTTTTAAAACTGTCTTTGGATCGTATCGCTCCTGTCTGGCAGATTGAAAGCCAAATGCATTTTCAAATCTTTTTGTTATGTCCGTCAGCATATCCGAAAACTGATTTGCGTTCATCTGTGGATTAGAAAAGAAAGTTTTGTGCAAATTTTATCCAGGAAAATTGCATCTCGTCTTCTACAATTACAAAAATATATCATCACCATATATATATCATCACCAAAAAAGACGATTTTCAACAAAATAAACGAATTTTCAACGAAATAGTTAAATTTTCAACTAAAAAAGACCAATTTTCAACCAAAAACTTAAATTTTGAACTTAAAAAGATCAATTTTCAACTGAAAATGGAATAATTAAATCTTCAGTTGAAAAAATTGATTTTCCAATAAACTGATGAATGTTCAACTAAAATGATGAATCTTCAACTAGAGTAGTTGAATTATCAAAAAAACAAAAAAATGACTTTTCAAAAAAATAAATGAATTTTCAACGAAGTAGTTAAATTTTCAACTAAAAAAGACAAATTTTCAACAAAAAAATTTAATTTTTAACTTAAAAAGATCAATTTTCAACTAAAAATAGAATAGTTAAATCTTCTGTGGAAAAAATTATTTTTCCACCAAACTGATGAATTTTCAACTAGAACTAGAGGCTCATACGCGCGCTCCGCGCGCGAACAATTTATTTACATGTAATTATTTTATTTGGAAATGAAGTTCAATAAAATACCATTACATTAATTTTTACTTCAATAATTTTGATTTGTACACGGCTTCGCATGGATACCTTCTCACGATGCAGAATAAATAATTGTGCAACTCTAAACATTTTCATGCAACTTCGGAAAAAAACTTATAAAATGTCGGCGCGTACAAATTTTCATAGAAATACACAGTAAATGATCTCGACTCGAGAAGAGTCCAGATGTCAAGCCATTTCGAGCGTGCATAGCACTCGGATGGATGACCATCTGCGACGTATACGACCGAGTTGTGTATTCGCTGCGTTTTAACCTCGGTTTCAATTAATGTCGAGCAGGAGGTTTGACGGCAGGGTTTCTTCGATAAATTGCCAAACTCTTAATTTGTTCATGAAAATATTTTAAATAATTAATAAATCTTGGAAATTTGAAGAGCATAATAGAAAGAAGTCATCGGAACGATATTCTTAGTTAATTCTGTAAAAAATTTACCCTATTCGTTGAAAAATAGCCAAATTCTTATTTTTTCATCAAATTTGTTTAAATAATTAATAATTCTTGTAAATTTACAAAACAACATAGAAAAGAGCATCGGAAAGACAATCTTAGTTGACTCCGGAAACAAATCTTGTCTATTCCTTGACAAATGCCCAAACTCTGAATATGCTTATGAACATTGTTTAAATAATTAATAATTATTGTAAATGTGCAAAGTATCGTAGAAAATAGTTATTGAAAATACATTCTTTGTCCATTCTGGAAACAAATTGGGCCTATTCTTTCAGAAATAGCCAAACTCTTAATTTTTTAATGAAAATTGTTTAAATAATTAATAAATCTTGTAAATTTGCAAAACAATACAGAAAAAAGGCATCTGAAATATATTCTTATTTAATTCTGTTAAAATTGAGCCTGCTCCTTGAAAAACAGCCAAACTCTGAATATGTTTATACAAATTGTTTGAATAAATAGTAATTATTGTAAATTTGCAAAGTACCGTAGAAAAGAGTTATTGAAAATAAATTCTTGGTGATCCCGTAAACAAACTGAGCCCATTCATTGAAAAATGGCTGAACTCTTAATTTGTTGAAATATTTAATAATTATTGTAAATTTGCAAAGCATCATAGAAAAAGTCATCGGAAAGATATTCTTGGTTAATTCTGCAAAAAAATTGAGCCTATTCGTTGAAAAATAGCCAAATTCTGAATTTTGTATGGAAATTGTTAAAATTGTTAAAAATTATTGTAAATTTACAAAGCAACATAGAAAAGAGTCATCGGAAAGATATTCTTAGTTGACCCCGTAAACAAATTGTGCCTATTCTTTGAAAAATAGCCAAAATCTGAATATGTTTATGAAAATTGTCGAAATAATTCTTGTATATTTGCAAAGTATCGTAGAAAATGGTTATTCGATTCACATTCTTTCTTGATATCCTGAACTTATTTATCCTATTCATTGAGAAAAGGCCAAGCTCACAATTTGTTTATGAAAATTGTTTAAGTAATTAATAATTCTTGGAAATTTGCAAAGCATCATACAAAAAAGTCATCGGAAAGACTTTGCATAGCATTATAGAAAAAAAGTAATCGGAAAGATATTCTTGGTTAATTCTATAAAAAAATTTAACCTATTCGTTGAAAATAGCAAAAATCTGAATTTGTCATGAAACATAGAAAAAGAGTCTTCGGAAAGACATACTTAATGGACTCCGTAAACAAATTGTGCCTATTCCTTGAAAAATAGCTAAACTCTGGATATTTTGATAAACATGTTTAAATAATTAATAATTATTGTAAATTTTCAAAGTACTGAATATAAATAGGAAAGAGTTATCCGAAAAACGTTTGTTGAAAAATGGCCAAAGTCTTAATTTGTTTATCAACATTGTCTAAATAATAATTCTTATCTAATTTTTTAAAAAATTGAGCCTATTCGTTGAAAAATAGCCAAACTCTAAATTTTGTAATCGAAATTGTTCAAATAATTAATAATTGTTGTAAATTTACAAAACATAGTAAAGAGTCATCGGAAAGACAATCTCAGCTGACTCTGTAAACAAATTGTTCTGAGTGTGTCTATGACAATTGTTTAAATAATTGATAATTATTATAAATTTTTAAAGTATCATAGCAAATAGGTATTTAAAAAACATGCTTAATTAATTACGCAAAGAAATTGAGCCTATTTTTTAAAAAATAGCCAAACTCTTGATTTGTTTATCAAAATTGTTTAAATAATGATTCATTCTTTGAAATTTGCAGAGCATTATAGCAAAACGTCACTGGAAAGATATTCTTACTTAATTCTATTAAAAATGGAGCCTATTCGTTACAAAATAACCAAAATCTCATTTTTTTAATTGAAATTGTTTAAATTATTAATAATTATTGTGAATTTACGAAGCGACATAGAAAAGTGTCATCAGAAATACATTCGTAGTTACTTTGTAAACAAACTGTACCTATTTCTTGAAAAATAGCCAAACTATGAATTTGTTTGTGAAAATTGTTTAAATAATTAATAATTCTTGGGAATATATCAAGCATAGAAAAAAGTCACCGGAAAGATATTCTTAGTTGACTCCATTTTCTTTAAAGATAAATAAGCCAAGGGTAAACCCCTTTTTAAAATTTTCTAAACTTCTATAAATTCCAAAAATAATTTAAATTTTAATGTTTTCTCATAAAAATATGACAAATGAATTCATATTTTCAATTGTTTAAGATTGCAATAATAGTTAAAATTGTAAGGAAGCTATATTCTTTGAAAATGTAACTGAAAGTTAAATAAAATAAAATTATAAACGTTCATAATTTTTTATTGTTAGTTAAAATTATAAGGATGTAATCGTCTTTTAAAATATAAATGAAAGTAAAATAAAAGAAATTTCTAAATGTTCATAATTTATATTGTTTATTATTCTAATAGAAAAAAAATTTCGAAAAAAAGTAAGGCTTTATAATTTTAAAAAGAAATATTAAAAAATGAGCCAAAATATTAATTAAAATTTGTAATTTTGTCTTTAAAAATAATTAGCCCAGAATGGAATCATTTTGATTTGCTTAAGATTTCTAAATTGTTTAAATTTAAAAAAAGTCATAGACGTCGAAAATGCAACTAAAATAAACATAAAATGAATTGCTAAATATTCATAATTTTCCATTATTTATAATTATAATA
The DNA here is from genome assembly GCA_932195095.1 of Andricus curvator. Lineage (NCBI taxonomy): Eukaryota > Metazoa > Arthropoda > Insecta > Hymenoptera > Cynipidae > Andricus > Andricus curvator. Next base: position 124,208 of record CAKNYM010048864.1, read on the forward strand.
AAAAAATTTCAACTTGTAGTTGAAATTATAAATTTTTTTAAAACTTGCTTCAAAGCTATCTAAATTTTTAAAAAATTGAAAAAAAAAACACAGAATGAATTCATTAAAATGCTTTAATATTACAGCACACTAAAAATGAGGGGAAAGTATATTGCATGTGAAAAATTATTTCAAAAAATCTTTAAAAAGCACAATAGCATTGTATTGAAGAGATTATTAATGTTCTGGAAGCAATTAACAAAAAGAATAAAGACTGAAATTAATGAAAACTTTTACAATTATTAAAATTTGTACTGGGTTTTTAATTCTCATTAGATATATTGTGCATATATTTCCTTCTAAAAGTGAATTTGTTTAAAATGTTCAAATGGTTTTGATTTTAATATTATAGTTCAGATAGAAAAGTTGTGCTTATTATTAAAAAGGTGATAGCTGCAACTATGTTTTAATGTAAGCTAAAAAATAGCCAAACTCTGAATTTGTTTATGAAAATTATTTGAATAATCAATAATTATTTTAAATTTACAAAGTACCGTAGGAAAGACTCATCGAAAAGGCATTCTAAGTTGATTCCGTAAACAAATTGAGCCTATTAGTTGAACAATGGCCAAACTAAAGATATTCTTAGATAATTATGTAAAAAAATTTGAGCCTATTCGTTGAAAAATAGCCAAATTCTGTATTTGTTTATGAAAATTGTTTAAATAATTAATGATTCTTGTACATTTGCAAAGTATAATATCAAACAGTCACCTGCAAAGCATTCTTAGTTGATTTCGTTAAAAAAAAATTAAGCCTTTTCGTTGAAAAATAACCAAACTCTGAATTTTCTCACAAAAATTGTTTAAATAAATAAATCATAATTCTTTGGAATTTGTAAATTACTATAGAAAAGAGTCATCGCAAACATATTATCATTTAAATCTGTAAAAGAATTTAGCCTATTCATTGAAAAACAAAATTCATTATAAAAAAATCTTAGTTTGAAATAATTAATAATTCTTGTGAATTTGCGAAACATTATGAAAAAAACTCATCGAAAAGACATTCTTAGTTGATTTCGTTAAAAAAAATTAAGCCTATTCGTTGTAAAATAGGAAACTCTGAATTTCCTTACAAAAATTGTTTAAATAAATCATAATTACTGGGAATTTCTAAAGCACTATAGAAAAGAGTCACCGCAAAGACATTCTCAGTTAATTTTGTAAAAACATTGAGACTATTCGTTGAAAAACAAAATTTATTATTAAAAGAATCTTAGTTTTAAATCAATAACTCTTGGGAATTTGCAAAACAACCATAAAAAAAATCATCTAAAAGACATTTTTAGTTGATTCCGTGAACAAATTAAGCCTATTCCTTGAAAAATAGAGAACTCTGAATTTCCTCACAAAAATTGTTTAAAATTTGAATTTGCAAAGCAACATATAAAAGAGTAATCGCAAAGATATTCTCAGTTAATTTTTTTTTTAGCATATTTTTTGAAAAATAGACAAACTATGAAATCTTGGGAATTTTCAAAGCACCATAGAAAAGAGTCATCGCAAAAATATTCTTAGATAATTTTTTTAACAAATTGAGCATATTTGTTGAAAAATAGACAAACTATAAACTCTTGGTAATTTTCAAAGCACCATAGAAAAGAGTCATCGCAAAGATATTCTTAGTTAATTTTTTTGTAATTGAGTCTATTTGTTGAAAAATAGAAAAGCTCAGAATTTGTTTATAAAAATTGTTTAAATAATTAATAATGCTTCCAAATGTGCTAAGTTTCATATCAAACAGTCACCGCAAAAGCATTCTTAGTTTATTCCGTTAAAAGAAGCTAAGCCTGTTCGTTGATAAATAACAAAACTTTGAATTTTTTTTTAATTGCCAAAAAAAACTTGATGCACTAAACTAATTGATCCTATTCGTTGAAAAATGGCCAAGTTCTTGATTTCTTCATGAAGATTGTTTAAATAATTAATAATTCTTAGAAATTTACAAAGCATCATATAAAAAAAGTCATCGGAATGATATTCGTAGTTAATTCTGTAAAAAATGTAGCCTATTCGTTAAAACATAGACAAATTATAAATTTTCAATGAAAATGGTTTAAAACATTATTAATTGTTGCAAATTTACAAAGCAACATCGAAAAGAGTCATCAGAAAGACTTTCAATGTCATCATAGAAAAAAGTAATCGGAAAGATATTCTTGGTTAATTCTATAAAAAAATTTAGCCTATTCGTTGAAAATAGCCAAAATCTGAATTTGTAAAGAAACATAGAAAAAGAGTCTTCTGAAAGACATACTTTTTGACTCCGTAAACAAATTGTGCCTATTCCTTGAAAAATAGCCAAGCTCTGGTTATGTTGATGAACATTGTCTAAATAATTAATAATTCTTGTAAATTTTCAAAGCATCGTACATAGGAAAGAGTGATTTGAAAAACATTTTTTATTGATTCCGTAAAAAAATTGAACCTATTCGTTGAAAAATGGTCCAACTCTTCATTTGTTTATCAACAGTGTTCAGATAATAATTAATTCTTTGAAATTTGTAGAGCATTATATAAAAAAAGTCATCGGAAAGATATTCTGACCTAATTCTGTAAACAATTGAGCCTATTCGTTTAAAAATAGGCAAACTGTTAATTTCTTAATCGAAATTGTGTAAATAATTAATAATTCTTGTAAATTTATAAAGCAAAATAGAAAAGAGTAATGAGAAAGATATTCTTAGTTAATTCTGTGAAAAAATGTAGCCTATTCGTTGACAAATAGCTGAAATCTGAATTTGTTTATGAATATTGTTCAAATAATTATTAATTATTGTATATTTGCAAAGTATCGCAGAAAATAGTTATTGGAAATACATTCTTTGTTGATTATGGAAACAAATTGGGCCTATTATTTCAGAAATAGTCAAACTCTTAATTTTTTGATAAAAATTGTTCAAATAATTAATAAATCTTGTAAATTTGAGGAACAATATAGAAAAAATCTGCCCGCTTCGCGGGCACATTCTCATGGCGCGCTTCGCGCGCGGCTCGCTTCGCTCGCAAGTTTGAGCGCGCCTAGGGCGCGCGACTGTTGGATCTCGCGCTTCGCGCTCGATCATATATTTATCTCGCGCTTCGCGCTCGATTATGTATTCACCTCGCGCTACGCGCTCGGGCGTATTTACATCGCGCTTTACGCTCGGCTCCTCTAGATTTTTGAACTTCGTGTTCGACTTGGATGAAAAGAAAAAGTTTGTTTGCAAATATTATAAAATTATCAAAACCTCTACATATTAAGTGATTGTTAAATTTGTTTTTATTTTAGACTGAAAAGGAACTTTATTTACTCAAGGTTCTATCGACCTTAAGGAACACATTCTCATCCAGACACTCGCGCTTCGCGCTCGATATTTGATTTGAAAATCATTTGAACCGTATGATAGAAACAAAAAAGTTTGAGCGCACTTACGGCGTGCGATTTGGTAAATACACTGAGCGCGCACTTTGTGCTTCGTCTTATATGTTCTTCATATACAAATTACTAAATTTGTATTTGATTTCAAATGAAAAGTAATGATATAATTCAGGCGACAAATTTTATTAGTTAACATTTTATTTTAGCTTGTGCCGTTTATCAAAAAAGTTAATTTTTTCATTTTGAATATATTCTTACCACAAAAATTGATAACGGGTTCGTAAGTCTTTTTTGAATGCACAATTTTTGTTCATTTATATGTTTTCGTACCTTGCATTGTTTTTTCGAAAATTTGATTTTTTTTTACTGTCAATGTTATTTTCACGAATAAAACAAAAACCACGCATCCTATCGAAACATGAGTCACAATAAATTTGTACCACTTTCTTGGATGGACAAATTTTGTTTCGGTCTTTTTTTCGTAGCTGGTAATATTAGTCTGAAAATTTGATTTTTCTATTTTCAATGCTGTTTTTTACGAATAAAACAAAAACTGCGCGTCATATCAAAAAGTGGATGATAAGAAATTTGTAGATCTTTTTTAGGTGCACAATTTTGGTGAGATGATCTTTTCTGGTATCTTGCATAGTTTGACAGCAAAATGGCTTTTTTGATTTTTCATTAATTTTTTGTGCGATCAAAATTTGAATTTTTTATTTTTCAAAAAATTCAAAAAGTTGTTATGAAAATATTATAGGGTGTTCAAAAAGAAGCGTTTTTCTCCTCTTGACTTTTTTTCATATCGTGCGTTTTTCGGCTTAAAATGTTCATTTTCGTTTGTTTTTTGGAATTTTGAAAATGCTATAACTCCAGTAATTTTTTTTTTATCACGAAAAGTCATAAGAATATTTTGTTCGTCATTTTGCGTACTACTAATAACCGTACATAGAATTTTCAAATCTTCCAAAAAAGTGGTCTCAAAAATTTTCAAAATGTGCTCACTTTTTGGATTTTCATCCAAAATAGTTGGTTAACGAACTCGTTCTCTATTTTTCGGCCATAAAAAAGTGTGCCAAAGCTCAATCAAATCTGATCATTTTTTCGAAAGTTATCGTGGCTACAGACAGACAGACAGACAGACTACAGACAGACAGACACCTTCGTAAAAATCGTTTTTTCTAGCTCAGGGGGTCTCAAAACGTGGAGATTTGATGAAAACCGACTATGTCAAATTTTACATAAAACCAATACCTTCTCATTAGAATGAAAATGTAAAAAGTCATCTGAAATATATTCTTATTTAATTCTGTTAAAATTAAGCCTACTCCTTGAAAAATAGCCAAACTCTGAATATGTTCATAAAAATTGTTTGATTAATAATAATTATTGTAAATTTGCGAAGTACCGTATAAAAGAGTTATTGGAAATACATTCTTGGTGATCCCGTAAATAAACTGAGCCCATTCATTTAAAAATGGCCGAACTCTTAATTTGTTGAAATAATTAATAATTATTGTAAATTTGCAAAGCATGATAGAAAAAGTCATCAGAAAGATATTCTTAGTTAATTCTGCAAAAAGTTCAGCCTATTCGTTGAAAAATAGCCAAACTCTGAATATGTTTATGAAAATTGATGAAATAATTAATAATTATTGTATATTTGAAAAGTATCGTAGAAAGTAGTTATTCGAATTACATTCTTTCTTCATACCCTGAACTAATTTATCCTATTCGTTGAAAAAAGACCAAGCTCATAATTTGTTTATGAAAATTGTTTAAATAATTTATAATTCTTGGAAATTGGCAAAGCATCATACAAAAAAGTCATCGGAAAGATATTCTTGGTTAATTCTATAAAAAAATTTAGCCTATTCGTTGAAAATAGCCAAAATATGAATTTGTGAAGCAACCTAGAAAAAGAGTCTTCGGAAAGACATACTTTTTGACTCCGTGAACAAATTGTGCCTATTCCTCGAAGAATAGCTAAATTCTGGATATGTTGATAAACATGTTTAAATAATTAATAATTACTGTAAATTTTCAATGTATCATACATAGGAAAGAGTTATTTGAAAATGTTTTTTATTGATTCCGTAAACAAATTGAGCCTACTCGTTGAAAAATTGTCAAACTCTTAATTTCTTTATCAACATTGTTTAAATAATAATTAATTCTTTGAAATTTGTAGAGCATTATAGAAAAATGTCACCGGAAAGATATTCTTATCTAATTCTGTAAAAAATTGAGCCTATTCGTTGAAAAATAGCTAAACTCTAAATTTTTTAATCTAAATTGTTTAAATAATTAATAATTCTTGTAAATTTACAAAACATAATAAAGAGTCATCGGAAAGACAATCTTAGTTGACTCCGCAAACAAATTGTTCTGAATGTGTTTATGAAAATTGTTTAAATAATTAATAATTATTGTATATTTTCAAAGTATCGTACATAGGAAAGAGTTATTTGAAAAACATTCTTTATTGATCCCGTAAACAAATTGAGCCTATTTTTTAAAAAATAGCCAAACTCTTGATTTGTTTATCAAAATTGTTTACATAATGATTTATTCTTTGAAATTTGCAGAGCATTATAGCAAAAAGTCACTGGAAAGATATTCTTACTTAATTCTATAAAAAATAAAGCCTATTCGTTAAAAAATAGCCAAAATCTCAGTTTTTTAGTTGAAGTTGTTTAAATAATTGAAAATTATTGTAAATTTACAAAGCAAGATAGATAACAGTCATCGGAAAGATATTCTTAGTTGCATTCGTACACAAATTGAGTCTATTCGTTGAAAAACAGCCAAAATCGGAATATCTTTATGAAAATTGTTGAAATAATGATTAATTATTGTATATTTGTAAAGTATCGTAGAAAAGATTTATTGGGAATACATTCTTTCTTGATTCCCTAAACTAATTGATTATATACCTTGAAAAATGGCCATGTTCTTGATTTGTTTATGAAAATTGTTTAAATAATTAATAATTATTGAAAATTTGCAAATCATCATACAAAAAAGTCATTGGAAAGATATTCTTACCTAATTCTGTAAGAAAATTTAGCAAATCTGTTAAAAAATAGCCAAACTCTACCTGTTCGTTAAAAAATAGGCAAACTTTAAATTTCTGTATGAAAATTATTCAAATTATTATTAATTCTTGTAAATTTACAGAACAACATAGAAAAGAGACTCCGTAAACAAATTCTGTCTATTCCTTGACAAATAGACAAACTCTGAATATGTTCAGGAAAATTATTAAAATAATGATTAATTATTCTATATTTGCAAAGTATTGTAGAAAAGATTTATTGGGAATACATTCTTTCTTGATTCCCTAAACT
>CAKNYM010048864.1:132547-147244 GCA_932195095.1 Andricus curvator
GCTAAACTACCTGGTGCGCGAACCGGTGCACCCGGATCATCGGCTCACCACTTTTAATTATTTTGGTTAGTTATTTTGGATGTTGACACAATTTAAATTGTTAAAAATTTATCGTAGATGACGTCTTCAACGGCCTGGTGCATAAAACTAAATCATTGTAACGGTAACGGAAATAGTAACGCACCAAGATGGGTTTTCAAAGATAGGATAGTTGAATTTTAATAAAAAAATATGAATTTTTAATTAAAATTATCAATCTTTAACTGGAATAGTTGAATTCTCAACCAAAAGGTTAATTTTCCACCGAAAAGACAATTTTCAACAAAATAAGTAAATTTTCAACGAACTACTTGAATTTTCAACAAAAAGAGACAAATTTTCAACCAGATTGTTAAATTTTTAATTTAAAAAGATCATTTTTCAACCAAAAATGGAAAAGTTCAATTTTCAGTTGAAAATATTAATTTTCCACTAAACTGATGAATTTTCAACTAAAATGATCAATATTTGACTGGAATAGTTGAATTAAAAAAAAAAAAATTACCAAAAAAAAAACGATTTGCAACAAAATTTTCAACCAAAAACTTAAATTTTGAACTTAAAAAGATAACTTTTCAACAAAAAATAGAATACTTTAATTTTCAGTTAGAGAAATAGGCTTTCAATAAAATAAAATAAATTTTCAACGAAATAGTTGAATTTTCAACTAAACAGATGAATTTTCAACCAAAAAATAAAGGTGACAAAGAGTAAAATAGTTAAATTTTTAGTTAAAAAAAAATAATTTTCGATACCAAAAAAGTAATTTTCAACCAAAGAAATGAAATATAAGCCAAAAAGATTTTTTTCCTACCAAAAAAGAATAATTTTAAACGAAATTGTTCAATTTTCACACAGAAACAATTAATTTTCAACCAAAACGATTAAATGTCTATCAAAAAAAATTTCGACAAAAACTTTTGTTGAATTTTTAGTTTAAAAAATCAATTTTTAGTATGAAAACTAATTTTCAACCAAAAAGATTAATTTTCTACTTTTCAGTTGAAAATTCGCCTTTTTTGGAAAAAATCAATCTTCTTCGTTGAAAATTGACCTTTTTGGTTTACAAAATTGATTTTCCACTAAACTGATGAATTTTCAACGAAATAGTTAAATTTTGAACAAAAAAGACCAATTTTCCACCAAAAAACTTAAATTTTGAACTCAAAAAGATCAATTTTCAAATAAAAATAGAATAGTTAAATCTGCTGTGGAAAAAATTAATTTTCCATCAAACTGATGAATTTTCAACTAGAATAGTTAAATTTGAAACAAACAAGATGAATTTTGAATTAAAATTATCAATCTTCAACTAGAATAGTTGAATTCTCAACCAAAGGGTTAATTTTCTACCAAAAAAGACAATTTTCAACAGAAGAAGTCAATTTTCATCGACATAGTTGAATTTTCACCCAAAAAAAGGCAAATTTTCAACCAGATAGTTGAATTTTTAATTTAAAAAAAAAATCATTTTTTTAAACAAAAATTGGAATAGTTTAATTTTCAGTTAAAAAAATAATTTATTTTGCAAACTGATGAATTTTCAACTAAAATTATGAATCTTCAACTAAAAAAAAAAAAAAAATGTACTAAAAAAGATAAATTTTCAACCAAAGCTGATATAATTAAGTTTTACTTTTCAATAAAAAGATAATTTTTCAACAAAAAATTGAATAATTAAATTTTTAGTTTTGAAAAAAAAATTTTAGCCAAAGAAGAAACAAATTTTCAACAAAATAGTTCAATTTTCGGCAAAAATATTCTTTTTTATCCAAAGAAAAAACAAGTTTTCAATCAAATAGCTCATTTTTTAACCACAGAAAGGAATTTTGAATTTAAATGATGAATCTTCAAACAAAAAAATTAATTTTGAACAAGAGAGTTTAATTTTCAACTAAGTAATTTTATTTCATTTAACTGAAATACTTGAATTTTTAACCGAAAAGATGAATGAGATTTTTCTTATTTAGAATTAATTTTTCAAAGTGGAAATATAACTTCCATTTTTTGTCGAAAATGTATCTTTTCTGATAGAAATTTAATCTTCTTGGTTGAAAATTATACTATTCCGTTGAAAATTTACTTTAATTTTATTGAAAATTAATTTTTTTTACTGAAAATCTTTGTTGAAAATCCGTCTTTGTTGTAAAATACTATTCTCATTAGTTAAAATTTCATCTTTTTGGTTACAAATTAATTTTCTTTGGTTGAAAATTCGTTTGTTTTTTGTTTGGAAATTTATTTTACTGACTGAAAATTATCCTACATTATTTTTGCTAGAAAATTTATCTTTTTAGATTGAAATGCATGTATTTGGTTGAAAATTAAATCTTTTTTTAGTTGAAGATTCATCATTTTAGTTGAGAATTCACTTTAACTATTACATTTTTTGTGGAAAATTTACCTTTTTTGATAGAAATATAATCTGTTTCGTTAAAAAATTATCTGTTTAGTAGAAAATTTAACTATTCTATTTTTTGTTAAGAATTCATTTCTTTCATTGAAAAAAATGCTTAGTTGAAAATTCGTTTTTTTGTTGATAGAAAATTCATCGTTTGAATTGAAAAATCCACTATTTGGACAACATTTCATATTATCGGTTCAAAATTTATCATTGTGATTAAAAAATAATTTGTTTGGTTGAAAATTCCTTTCTTTTTAGTTGAAAATTAATTTTTTAACTGAAGATATAACTATTCCATTTTCGATTGAAAATTTATATATTTAGTTGATAAATAATTAATTTGGCTGAAAACTCGTTTTTTTAAATTTACTTTTCTAAATGCAAATTGAAATATTATAGTTTTGGTTTGTAAATTTATCTTTTTTAGTTTAAAATTGAATTATTTGGTTGAGAATTCATTTTTTTGGTTGAAAATTCATTGTCTTAAACGAAAATTTAATTCTTCTGTTTTTGGTTAAAAAATAATTTTTTTGTTATGAAAGAAATATATTTTATTGAAAATTCGTTCTTTTTTTGGTTGAACATTTATTTTTATGACATTTTAACTATTCTAATTTTGGTTGAAAATTGATTTTTTGTTAGATGAAAATTCATTAACTTTGTTGAAAATGAGTCTTATTTGTTAGAAAATTAATCTCTTGGGTTGAAAATTCAACTAAATATTTGGTTAAAAATTCATATTTTTGGCTTAAGATTCATCGTTTTAGTTAAAAATTCATTTCTTTGTTTAGTCCATTATTTTCGTTGAAAATGTAACTATTTCGTTGAAAATTGTTTTTTTAACATGAAAATTAACTTTTTAAACTGAAAATGTAACTATTCCATTTTCGTTTGATTTTTTTTTAGTTGAAAATTCAATTATTTTGGCAGCAAAATAATTTTTTTTCTTTAAAATTTAACAATTTTGTTGGAAATTATTATTTTTTTGTTTTTTGTTGAAAATTCATATTTTTGATGTGAAAACTCAACTGTTTTGTAAAAAATTTGCCCTTTTGGCTTGAAAATTCTACATTTTGGATTAAATTTTATTCTTTATTGTCTGAAAAATCTGTTTTAGTAGAAAATTCCACTTTTTTGGTTTGAAAATTAATCTGTTTTGATTGAAAATTCGTTCTTTTTTTTTGGTTGAACATTTATTTTTATGACATTTTAACTATTCTAATTTTGGCTGAAAATTGATTTTTTGTTAGATGAAAATTCATGAACTTTGTTGAAAATGAGTCTTATTTGTTAGATAATTAATCTCTTTGGTTGAAAATTCAACTATTTGGTTAAAAATTAGTATTTTTGGCTTAAGATTCATCGTTTTAGTTAAAAATTCATGTCTTTGTTTGAAAATTTATTTTTTGACTTGAAAACGCAACTGAAAAGTGTTTTAAATATAAATCTTGTAGGTGTATGGTTGGTTTTATAACTAGAAGAATTTATAAATTGGGATATTGTAGCAACTCTGAATATTACGGCACTTTTTTAATTTAAATAAGATGTTTTCTATTACTTTGACTTCTTTTATCATTTAAATTTAGCGCCCTTTCCAATGTTTAGCGATGCCTTTACCCGCGAAATTTAAATAATGTAATTATTATTAATAAAAGTAGAAAATACGATTTTTTAAATCCTAATTCAAAATTCTCATTAAATTCTCATGCTCGTGAGAATTTCTCCGAGCACTTAAACTCTTTAGAACACTAGACAGGAACTGCTTTACCGACGGAACAAACGCCCACGCACTCCTACGCGTGCTTATCTCGAGTCTAAACTAACCACACGATAATGCCTTAATTCGTCTTCCCTTGCATCCCAAATTCTCGATAAAGACATCTGGTTTTTTCCTCCTTATTTTTGTCTCCCTTTCGACGACGCCGAGGGGGACAACTAGTAGTTATGTGAAAGAGACACGTCGACTCCGCTCCGCAAAAGATGAAAACCGGGAATCTCGGACGGTTTGTTTTCTTTTTATTATCCTTGCAATGTGCACAAGTTTTGTGCGAGGATTTTCAAAAACCGACAGTTTTAATTGGAATATTAGTTCGAAATAAGGCACACACGTTGCCTTACTTTCTTAGTTTTTTGGAAAATCTCAAGTATCCAAAGCAGAGGATATCACTTTGGTAAGTTCAAAATATTTTTAAATTTTTCTGCTTTTTCTTCATGATTATTATTTATTATAAGCCTATTTTAAGAGCGGGAAATACAAAAATTCGGAGTGTTGAAAAATAGTATGCCAGGATTAATCTAATCTAATTTTAGATTTTGTTGTGATAGCGCATATTAAAATTTCCTTTTTAACCTCCAAATTATTTACGCGAGTTTCCGTTAAATTAAGATATTAAATATTTAAAAAATGAATAATAATAGTAAATAATAAAAATTGATGATTAAAAATTAGTTTATATTACTTACGTTCCTTGTCGTGTTTATTTCTCGCTCAAGTGCGCAAATAATTGGTAGAAATTTCGTAATTTGCAATACTTTATTAAAAAATGGTAAAATATTTAATTGAGAATGTCAGTATTTAAAAACGGGTTAAAAATAGTTTGCGATTGTTTTACACGATCTGCTTATGTAGTAGATGAAACTCTTTTCTCTTTCTGCGACGCTGAAGTGGAAACAAAGATTGGTGATACGAATTCTGAAACTAAAGCGGCTGAAACGGGCCTATTTGCTGAATACTCGCTTCTGCGTCGCGATTATTTTGCAGGCTGTCACATTCACTGCGCGCGCATCATAAATAAAAAGCTTATCGCCAATCACAAGTTCATATAAATATTTGTTATGGGCCCAGGCCCGTAGGTAAGGTGGGATTACGGGGAAAATCCCAGTGGACCGGTAGGAAGGCTTGAATTAATCTTTTTCGTTAAAAATTTAATTTTTGTCAACATTTATCATTTTAGTTAAAAATTCATTATTTTTCTTTGAACATTTAAGTAATGTTTTTTGTTAGTGAATTAATCTTTTTGGTTAAAAATTTAATAATTGTCATCATTTATCATTTTAGTTAAAAATTCATTATTTTCGTTGAAAATGTATTCTTTCTTGTTGAAAATTGTTTCTTTTTTTAATTGAAAATTAACTTTTTTTGTTGGAAAATTAATCTTTTTGGTTAAAAATTTAATTTTTCTCAACATTTATCATTTTATTTAAAAATCCATTATTTTCATTGAAAATATAACTATTTTGTTGAAAATTGTTTTTTTTTTTTTAAATTTAAAATTATTTTTTTTGTTGGAAATTTTATTTTGGTCAACATTTATCATTTTACTTAAAAATTCATTATTTTTCTTTGAAAATTTAAGTAATGTTTTTTGTTAGAAAATTAATATTTTTGGTTAAAAATTTAATAATTGTCATCATTTATCATTTTAGTTAAAAATCCATTATTTTCGTTGAAAATGTATTCTTTCTTGTTGAAAATTGTTTCTTTTTTTAATTGAAAATTAATCTTTTTGGTTAAAAATTTAATTTTTGTCAACATTTATAATTTTATTTAAAAATCCATTATTTTCATTGAAAATTGTTTGTTTTTTAAAATTGAAAATTAATTTTTTTAACTGAAAATATAACTATTTCATTTTCGCTTGAATTTTTTTAGTTAAAAATTCAATTATTTTGGCAGAAAAATATATTTTTTTTTCGTTTTTCGTTGAAAATTCATATTTTTGATTTGAAAACTCAACTGTTTTGTAAAAAATTTGCCCTTTTGGCTTGAAAATTCTACATTTTGGATTACATTTTATTCTTTATTGTCTGAAAAATCGTTTTTAGTAAAAATTCCTCTTTTTTGGTTTAAAAATTAATCTGTTTTGATTGAAGATTCAACTCTTTGGTTGAAAATTTATGTATTTTGTTGAAAACTGTTCTTTTTTGTTAGAAATTTAATGTTTTCTGTTAGAAAATTAATCTTTTTGGTTAAAAATTTAATTTTTGTCAACATTTATCATTTTAGTTAAAAATTCATTATTTTCCTTTAAAAATTTAAGGAATGTTTTTTATTAGAAAATTAATCTTTTTGGTTAAAAAACTTAATAATTGTCATCATTTATCATTTTAGTTAAAAATTCATTATTTTCGTTGAAAATTTATTCTTTGTTGTTGAACATTTTTTTTTTTAAATTGAAAATTAATTTTTTTGTTAGAAAATTAATCTTTTTGGTTAAAAATTTAATTTTTGTCATCATTTATCATTTTAGTTAAAAATTCATTATTTTCGTTGAAAATTTAACTATTTTGTTGAAAATTGTTTTCTTTTTTAAATTGAAAATTAATTTTTTTTTGTTAGAAAAATAATCTTTTTGGTTAAAAATTCAGTTTTTGTCAATATTTATCATTTTAGTTAAAAATTCATTATTTTTCTTTGAAAATTTAAATTATGTTTTTTGTTAGAAAATTAATCTTTTTGGTTAAAAATTTAATAATTGTCATCATTTATCATTTTAGTTAAAAAATCATTATTTTCATTGAAAATGTATTCTTTGTTGTTAAAAATTGTTTCTTTTTTCAATTGAAAATTAATTTTTTTTGTTAGAAAATTGATCATTTTGGTTAAAAATTTAATTTTTGTCATCATTTATCATTTTAGTTAAAAATTCATTATTTTCGTTGAAAATTTAACTATTTTGTTGAAAATTGTTTTCTTTTTTAAATTGAAAATTAATTTTTTTTTTGTTAGAAAAATAATCTTTTTGGTTAAAAATTCAGTTTTTGTCAATATTTATCATTTTAGTTAAAAATTCATTATTTTTCTTTGAAAATTTAAATCATGTTTTTTGTTAGAAAATTAATCTTTTTGGTTAAAAATTTAATAATTGTCATCATTTATCATTTTAGTTAAAAAATCATTATTTTCGTTGAAAATGTATTCTTTGTTGTTGAAAATTATTTCTTTTTTCAATTGAAAATTAAGTTTTTTTGATAGAAAATTAATCATTTTGGTTAAAAATTTAATTTTTGTCAATATTTATCATTTTATATAAAAATCTATTATTTTCGTTGAAAATTTAACTATTTTGTTGAAAATTGTTTTTTTTTTTATTGAAAATTAATTTTTTTTGTTAGAAAATTAATCTTTTTGGTTAAAAATTTAATTTTTGTCAACATTTATCATTTTAGTTAAAAATTCATTATTTTCTTTTAAAAATTTAAGTAATGTTTTTTGTTAGAAAATTAATCTTTTTGGTTAAAAACTTAATAATTGTCATCATTTATCATTTTAGTTAAAAATTCATTATTTTCGTTGAAAATTTATTCTTTGTTGTTGGATTTTTTTTTTAATTGAAAACTAATTTTTTTTGTTAGAAAATTAATCTTTTTGGTTACAAATTTAATGTTTGACAACATTTATCATTTTAGTTAAAAATTTATTATTTTTCTTTGAAAATTTAAGTAATGTTTTTTGTTAGAAAATTAATCTTTTTGGTTAAAAATTAAATTTTTGTCATCATTTTAGTTAAAAATTCATTATTTTTGTTGAAAATTTAACTATTTTGTTGAAAATTGTTTTTTTTTTTTTTAATTGAAAATTAATTTTTTTTTTGTTAGAAAATTAATCTGTTTGGTTGAAAATTTAATTTTTGTCATCATTTATCATTTTATTCAAAAACCATTATTTTCGTTGAAAATTTAACTATTTTGTTGAAAATTGTTTTCTTTTTTAAATTGAAAATTAATTTTTTTTTGTTAGAAAAATAATCTTTTTGGTTAAAAATTCAGTTTTTGTCAATATTTATCATTTTAGTTAAAAATTCATTATTTTTCTTTGAAAATTTAAATCATGCTTTTTGTTAGAAAATTAATCTTTTTGGTTAAAAATTTAATAATTGTCATCATTTATCATTGTTGTTAAAAAATCATTATTTTCGTTGAAAATGTATTCTTTGTTGTTGAAAATTGTTTTTTTTTTAAATTGAAAATTAATTTTTTTTGTTAGAAAATTAATCTTTTTGGTTAAAAATTTAATATTTGACAACATTTATCATTTTAGTTAAAAATTCATTATTTTCCTTTAAAAATTTAAGTAATGTTTTTTGTTAGAAAATTAATCTTTTTGGTTAAAAACTTAATAATATTATCATCATTTATCATTTTAGTTAAAAATTCATCATTTTCGTTGAAAATTAATTCTTTGTTGTTGAAAATTGTTTTTTTTTTTTAAATTGAAAATTAATTTTTTTTGTTAGACAATTAATATTTTTGGTTAAAAATGTAATGTTTGACAATATTTATAATTTTAGTTAAAAATTCATTATTTTTCTTTGAAAATTTATGTTTTTTGTTAGAAAATTAATCTTTTTGGTTAAAAATTTAATTTTTGTCAACATTTATCATTTCATTTAAAAATTCATTATTTTGCTTTGAAAATATAACTATTTCATTTTCGCTTGAATTTTTTTAGTTGAAAATTCAATTATTTTGGCAGAAAAATAATTTTTTTTCTTCAAAATTCAACAATTTTGTTCGAAATTATTATTTTTTTCGTTGAAAATTCATATTTTTCATTTGAAAACTCAACTGTTTTGTGAAAAATGCGCCCTTTTGGCTTGAAAATTCTACATTTTGGATTAAATTTTATTCTTTATTGTCTGAAAAATCTGTTTTAGTAGAAAATTCCTCTTTTTTGGTTTGAAAATTAATATGTTTTGATTGAAGATTCAACTCTTTGGTTGAAAATAGTACTATTCTGTTAAAAATTCCTTTTCCAATTGAAAATATAATTATTCCATTTTTAGTTCAAAATCGTTTTGAGTTTAGAAACTCAACTATTTGGTTGCAAAATGTATTTTGTTGAAAATTGTTCTTTTTTGTTAGAAAATTAATGTCTTTTGTTATTTAATTTTTGTCCACATTTATCATTTTAGTTAAAAATCCATTATTTTCGTTGAAAATTTAAATATTTTTTTAAAAATTGTTTTGTTTTAATTGAAAATTAACTTTTTTAACTGAAAATATAACTATTTCTTTTTCGCTTGATTTTTTTAAGTTAAAAGTTCCATTATTTTAGTAAAAAATTAATTTTTTTTTGGCTTGAAAATTCAAATTTTTTTTATTGACCGAAAAATTTTTCTTGGGTGTAAATTACTCATTTTGTTTGAAAATTAATATTTTGCGCTTGAAAATTTGTCTTTTTTGATAGAAATTTCATCTTTATGGTTGAAAATTAAATTTTTGTCAACATTTATCATTTTAGTTAAGAATTCATTATTTTCGTTGAAAATTTAACTATTTTGTTGACAATTGATTTTTTCTAGTTGAAAATTAATTTTTTCAAATGAAAATGTAACTTCCATTTTCGCTTGATTTTTTTTAGTTGAAAGTTCCATTATTTTAGTAAAAAATTAATTTTTTTGGGTTAAAAATTAAAAATTTTGTATTAAATTTTTTTTTATTGACCGAAAAATTTGTCTTGGGTGTAAATTACTCTTTTTTTTTAAATTAATATTTTTGGATTCAAAATTTGTCCATCATAAAATGCTCCTATTGTAATTTGAAAAAAAAATTTCTTTTTCTCTGGACAAAAAATAAAAAAGAGGAGAGCCTTCTCATTTTTCTTTCCTCTTTTTTATTTTTTGTGCGAAGAAAAAATAAATTTTTTTTTTAGGAAGAAATTTTTATTTTTTTTCAAATTACAATAGGAGCATTTTATGGTGGTTGTCCAAATTTGGTCGTTGGATTCTCGTTTTTATTTTCATGAATTCTGTACATTATCAATAGGGTAATTGTCTCACGAAAAAGGGGAAAAATAGGGGCAAGATTAAACATTTATTTTTACATGTCGAAATATTTGAAGGGTTGCAGTAAATAACTAGATAACCAACAAAATCGGAACTTTTCAGGAGAGCGAAATAACATTTTGTAAAATCGAAATCACCGTTTAAAGATAAAGCAAAAGTTTACTCCCGAGCTGAAGTGTTTCTAAATTGAGGCCGAAAACGTACGATTATAAAATATTATTCAGTTCCGAGAAATAGAATGTGGAAGTTTACAATCGCAAAGTGACAAGAACCTAAAATTGGAACAGGTTTGGTTGCGAATCACGATAAAAAGTGCAATTTTCAGTTGACACAAAAAATAAAATATTGCTCCCGAGATATTGAATTGCTAAATTGGAAAAAAATTATGTTGATTAGAAAAAGTTCACCAATTCCGAGTAAATTACAGGCCTCACAGACCGGTCCCTATATCCCCTATTGTACCCTATATTCAGTTAACCCTAGAAGTCCACACATATTTCAGCACTCATAGAGTCCACACTGGGGTTTAGTTGCCCCCATCAAGTTCAAGATGTGCCCTACGCCTCACAAAATTATTTTTGTCAACAGTGATGATCATAATCTTATCCTGGGGATGTTTCGAGTATCTTAGAAACAAAAGTACTATAAAAAAATTTTTATATACTTTATAATCAATTTTTCGCAAAAAGAGTCCGAAGAAAAAAAGCGTAAAATTAAGGGAATAGAGTTTAATTTTTGCTTTTTTTGGTTTTAATTTATCCTAGGGTTTTAAAGATGAAATGTTGGAGAATCAGAAAAAATATATGCCACTTCAATTCCTTTCAAAAAGTTGAATTATTCGGAGGGATGAAAAATGAGAAAATTCAAAAGTACAAAAACGTTATTTTTATTTTATGTGTCCTAAATATACAAAAGAATTGTTTCAAAAGTTCAAAAAAGTAAAAAGGAATTGTCTATATTGTTTTTTTTTAGTTTCTAATTTATAAATGTTATTCGTGTGCAGACACACATTCAGTGCAGCAACCCGACCGGTGATCGTCATGGTGAGTCCACAATAGGATCGAGAAACCGACGTAGCATTGACTTGACGTAGACTTGACATAGCAGTAGCGTGGACGCGATGCGCGCGCATGTATTGCCAACTGCTTATTTTTGTGTGTCGTTCGCGTTCCGCTGTTCCGGAGAATCAAGATTAAAATGGCCGACTTAAGGTGCCGCTCCATGTGGGAAACTCACGAGAGTGAAAGAGACGGACGGATCTATTTGTCTCTTTCGCTCTCATGAGTTTCCCACATGGAACGGCACCTTGAGTCGGCCATTTTAATCTTGATTCTTCGGAACAGTGGAACGTGAACGACACATGAAAATAAGCCGTTGGCAATACATGCGCGCGCATCGCGTCCACGCTACTGCTATGTCAAGTCTACGTTAAGTCAATGCTACGTCGGTTTCTCAATCCTATTGTGGACTCTCCATCAGACATCGCACGTTGGGAAGAAGCGCAGCCGACCCGAGTTTAGCCGCAATTTAGCCTTATAGACCACTTTTACACAGAAATGTAATATACTCTTTTTAAAGCAATATTTCATTAAAAATTTGCTTTTCACATATAATTTTGCACAGAAAGAAACCAAAAATAATTTAAAAGAAAATTTCACTTATCGTACGAAAAAGTTACACTGAGTCCACACTGGGGTCCAATGGCCCCACTCACGTTTTGCTTCTACCTTGCTTCCTACCTGAGGACTAACTGACGACGCCAACCTATGTGACCTGTCCACAGATACCTAAAACGAATTTACATTTGGTCGAAACATCGATATTGATCTTTGTCTAAAAGGACACTGAAATGAAAAAGCACTGGGGTCCAATGGCTCCCAGTGTGGACTTGTAGGGTTAAGGTTCCTAAAGTACCCTATTTTCAAGATTTGGTCCCTATGGTACCCTATTTGCAGCCCCTTAATGGAAATTCAAAAAAAAATATAATAAGATCAAAGCTTCCAACAGTCAGGCATTTTGAAAAAATAGCAAAAATCAGGAAATTTCTGTAAGAAGTAACTGGAAAAATAATCAGGACTGCCATACAGTCACTATTAGTCACTTTTTTCTAAAATCACTTTTAACTTACTTTTTGAAGATAATAATCACTTTTCTTTCAATAAATACCCTAGTAGCAAGATAACTGCAGACTGGCGCAAGCTGGGCGCCAGAAAAAGCAGAATCTGTTTGCAGCCTGGCGCCCGACTGGTTCCGCTTTGGCGTGCTGATCTGGCACCAGAGTCTGGTATAGCAGATCCTGGCCCAGACTGGTCATGATATACACCAGACCAAATTAAAATAACGTAAAATGGTACTAAATAAGTTTCTGTAATACTTTTACACTATATTTCAGCCTTTTCTGGGAAAATATACTGCGGAGACGTCACAACATTCCAGGAGACACACTGAAATATTAAAAACATAACCTGTTGTCGTATAAGCTTGCATGCTTGCATGTTTGGTCATACTTGTGAATCGTCCAAATTTCCGATTGCTAGATTTTCAATTTCATTATTTATATTCTACATTAATTACTAGTGTTTAAACTAAATACCAGAATCTGGTTCCTTTATTCGCCAGATTCTGTTTTTCGTCTGGTCTGATCATTTCTCCCGCCAGTCTGGTCGACTAGAGGGAGCAGATTCTGAGCCAGACTATGGCCTCTGTCATACAAGGCAGACGTTGCTACTAGGGTAACTCATGGAGAATAGACTATTCTCCATGAAATAACTCATGGGTTAATCACTATTCAATTCAGGTCTGTACCTATTTCTGAATTGTCTTGCATTTTTTTGAAATATTTCAGGGTATTTTTAAAGATTCCGAGAAATTTTTTGTAGATTTCAATGTTCTGAAGGGATTTTTAAGATTTTTAAAAATTCTCAAGAACTTTCAAGAGCTTTTAAAAGTTTCAAGGGTTCTCAAATAATTTCAAAGGATTTTTAATATTTTGGGAAATTTTAAAAGATTCCAAGGAATTTTTTCATTAGTTTTATTAATTCGAAGGGATTTCAAAGCGCGAAATTATTTAGGATAAAGAATCTAAAATTTCGGAAGATTTGGAACGATTTTACAGGATCTATAAGATTTTATTTTATTTTAAAAGATTTCATGGGATTTTATAAGGTTTTCGAGGATTTCAATGATTGTAAGGGTTTTTTAAAGCTCTGAAGGTATTTTAATAAATTTTCCAGGATTTCAAGAAATATCATCATATTTCATAGAATTTCATGGAATTTTATAATATTTTAGTGGATTTTAAAGAATTTACTCACGAGAAGTGAGGTGTTTTGTAGGGTTTCATTGATTTGAAGAGATTTGCAATTAGTTTTCGGAATTCACCCTGAATTCTTCTTAATTTATCCTAAATTCTTTTAAATTCTATGGAATTCTTTTGAATTTTTTTCAATTAATTTAAATTGTAAATGTACTGTACTCAGTTTTACTTAATTCAATGTATTTTTTTTGGAATTTTTAAAACTTTTTATTTAATTGGTCCTGAGGATCAATTGATCAAATGATCAAAGGATTTGAAATATTTTAAGGTATTGTTTTTTTAATTCCTTGGCATTTTCAAGGTATTAAAAAAATTTAAAGAGATTTCGAAAGATTTTAAGTAAATTTGAAATATTTTAGGTTATTTAAAAAAATTACAAAGAAATTTTAAATTGATTTCAGTAATTTAATAGGATTTCAAGGGATTTGAAATATTTTAGGGTATTTTCAAAGATTCGCAGGCATTTTTAAAAGCTTTAAGGGATTTCAAAGGATTTGAAATATAATTTTCCCAGAATTTTTTTTATTTATTTCAATAGTTTGAAGGAATTTCAAAGACTTTGAAATATTTTAGGGTATTTCAAAAGATTCCAAGGTTTTTTCAATAGATTTAAATAATTTCAAGGGATTTTCAAGGGTTTTAATAATTTTAAAGGATTTTAATATCTTAATGGATTTCATCGAAGAATTTATTCACAAAAAGTGAGGGATTTCGTAGGGTATAAAAAAAAGAAGATGGGAGACAAGTACAAAGAGTCAGTTATCTGGTTTTTAATTTTTAATTGCAATGTTAAGTTAAATAACAATGATGAAGTCAATTCATATAAGAATCTATTATTTTGGTCATACGGTCCAGTAAAAATAATAATAGTAGATTCAGTTGTCAAGAATCATGCTTTATTCGTCAATTTTAATTTAAACCAACGTACGTTTCGACCTTGTTGCAGGCCTTCTTCAAGGTAATACATAACCTAAATTAAGATAATATACATAGATTTAATAAACCGAAAAACATTTATAATGAACAAAAAAATTGTGAACAAAAAAAAAAAAATATTTTAAATTTACCTGTTGTGATATTTTTTAAATCATCCAAGACATTTCAATTTTTGGTTATTTTCCAAGAGAA
Source organism: Andricus curvator (assembly GCA_932195095.1). Lineage (NCBI taxonomy): Eukaryota > Metazoa > Arthropoda > Insecta > Hymenoptera > Cynipidae > Andricus > Andricus curvator. Next base: position 147,222 of record CAKNYM010048864.1, read on the forward strand.
CAACTTTATTTTTGGAGTGAACC
>CAKNYM010048865.1:7984-24019 GCA_932195095.1 Andricus curvator
GTTGGGGTACTCTATAGGTTTGGACACTGTATAGGTTGGGACACTGTATAGGTTGGAACACTGTATAGATTGGGACGCTGTATAGGTTGGTACATTGTAAAGGTTGGGGTTCTGTATAGGTTCGGAGACTGCATGAGCTGGGACACTGCATAGGTTGGAACACTGTATAGGTTGGGGTACTGTATAGGTTCGGAGACTGCACAGGTTGGGACACTGTATAGGTTGGAACACTGTATAGATTGGGACGCTGTATGGGTTCGGACACTGTATAAGTTTGGACACTGAATAGGTTGGGGTACTGTATAGGTTCGGACGCTGTATAGGTTAAGGTACTGTATAGGTTCGGAGACTGCATAGTATGGGACACTGTAAAGGTTGGAACACTAAATAGGTTGGGGTACTGTATAGGTTCGGACACTGTATAGGTTAAGGTACTGTATAGGTTCGGAGACTGCATAGGTTGGGACACTGTTTAGCTTGGAACACTGTATAGATTGCGACACTGTATAGGTTGGGACACTGTATAGGTTAGGACCCTGTATGCGTTCGGACACTGCATAGGTTGGAACACTGTATAGGTTGGGGTACAGTATAGGTGCGGACACTGTATAGGTTGGGACACTGTATAGGTTGGAACACTGTATAAATTAGGACACTGTATGGGTTCGGACACTGTATAAGTTGTGACACTAACTAGGTTGGGGTACTGTATAGGTTCGGACACTGTATAGGTTAAGGTCATGTATAGGTTCGGAGGCTGAATAGGTTGGGCCACTGTTTAGCTTGGAACACTGTATAGATTGCGACACTGTATAGGTTGGGACACTATATAGGTTGGGGTACTGTATAGATTTGGACACTGTATAGGTTGGGACACTGTATAGGTTGGAACACTGTATAAATTGGGATGCTGTATAGGTTGATACATTGTATAGGTTGGGTTTCTGTATAGGTTCGGAGACTGCATAGGTTGGGACACTGTATAGGTTTACACACTGTATAGGTTGGTAGATTGTATAGGTTGGGGTTCTGTATAGGTTCGGAGACTGCATGAGTTGGGACACTGCATAGGTTGGAACACTGTATACGTTGGGGTACTGTATAGGTTTGGAGACTGCATAGGTTGGGACACTGTATAGGTTGGAAAACTGTATAGATTGGGACGCTGTATGGGTTCAGACATAGTAGAAGCTGGGACCTGTAAAGGTTAGGATACAGTATAGGTTCGGACACTGTATAGGTTGGGAAACTGTATAGCTTGGAACACTGTATAAATTGGGACACTGTATGGGTACGGACACTGTATAAGTTTGGACACTGAATAGGTTGGGGTACTGTATAGGTTCGGACGCTGTATAGGTTAAGGTATTGTATAGGTTCGGAGACTGCATAGTATGGGACACTGTAAAGGTTGGAACACTGTATAGATTGGGACACTGTATAGGTTGGGACACTGTATAGGTTGGGACCCTGTATGCGTTCGGACACTGTATAAGTTGGGACGCTGTATAGGTTTGGAGTACTGTATAGGTTTGGAAACTGTATAGGTTGGGACACTGTATAGGTTGGGGTACTGTATAGGTTCGGAGACTGCATAGATTGGGACACTGTATAGGTTTGGACACTGTATAGGTTGGTATATTGTATAGGTTGGGGTTCTGTATAGGTTCGGAGACTGCATGATTTGGGACACTGCATAGGTTGGAACACTGTATAGGTTGGGGTACTGTATAGGTTCGGAGACTGCATAGGTTGGGACACTGTATAGGTTAGAACACTGTATAGATTGGGACGCTATCTGAGTTCGGATATAGTAGAAGCTGGGACTCTGTAAAGGTTGGGATACAGTATAGGTTAGGACACTGTATAGGTTGGGAAACTGTATAGCTTGGAACACTGTATAAATTGGGACACTGTATGGGTTCGGACACTGTATAAGTTTGGACACTAAATAGGTTGGGGTACTGTATAGGTTCGGACGCTGTATAGGTTAAGGTACTGTATAGGTTCGGAGACTGCATAGGTTGGGACACTGTAAAGGTTGGAACACTGTATAGATTGGGACGCTGTATGGGTTCGGACATTGTAGAAGTCGGGACCCTGTATAGGTTGGGATACAGTATAGGTTTGGACACTGTATAGGTTGAGACACTGTATAGGTTGGAACACTGTATAAATTAGGACACTGTATAGGTTGGGACACTGTATGGGTTTGGACATTGTATAAGTTGGGACACTGAATAAGTTAGGGTACTGTATAGGTTCAGACACTGTATAGGTTGGGACACTGTATAGGTTGGGGTACTGTAAAGGTTTGGAGACTTCATAGGTCGGGACACTGTATATGATGGAACACTGTGTGGATTAAGACACTGTATAGGTTGGGACACTGTATAGGTTGGGGCACTGTATGGGTTCGGACACTGTATAAGTGGGGATACTGTATAGGATGGGTTACTGCATAGCTTTGGACACTGTATAGGTTGGGATACTGTATAGGTTGGGGTACTGTATAGGTTCGGAGACTGCATAGGTTGGGACACTGTATAGGTTGGAACAATGTATAGATTGGCACACTGTCTAGGTTGGGACACTATATAGGTTGGAACACTGTATAGGTTGGAACACTGTATAGGTTGGAACACTGTATAAATTAGGACACTGTAAAGGTTGGGACACTGCATTGGTTCCGACACTGTATAAGTTCGGACACTGTATAGGTTGAGACACTGTATAGGTTGGAACACTGTATAAATCAGGACTCTGCATAGGTTGGGACACTGTATGGGTTCGGACATTGTATAAGTTGGGACACTGAATAGGTTGGGGTACTGTATAGGTTCAGACACTGTATAGGTTGGGACACTTTATAGGTTGGGATACTGTAAAGGTTTGGAGACTTCATAGGTCGGGACACTGTATAGGATGGAACACTGTGTGGATTAGTACACTGTATAGGTTGGGACACTATATAGGTTGGGACACTGTATGGGTTCGGACACTGTATAAGTTGGGATACTGTATAGGATAGGTTACTACATAGCTTTGGACACTGTATAGGTTGGGACACTGTATAGGTTGGGGTACTTTTTAGGTTCGGAGACTGCATAGGTTGGGACACTGTATGGGTTGGAACACTGTATAGATTGGCACACTGTATGGGTTGGGACACTGTGTAGGTTCGAACACTGTATAGATTGGGACGCTGTATGGGTTCGGACATTGTAGAAGTTGGGACCCTGTAAAGGTTGGGATACAGTACAGGTTTGGACACTATATAGGTTGGGACACTGTATAGGTTGAAACACTGTATAAATTAGGACACTGTATAGGTTGGGACACTGTATGGGTTCGGACACTGTATAAGTTGGGACACTGAATCGGTTGGGGCACTGTATAGGTTCGGACACTGCATGTGTTGCGACCCTGTATAGGTTGGGGTACTCTATAGGCTCGGAGACTGTATAGGATGGAACACTGTGTGGATTAGGACACTGTATAGGTTGGGACACTGTATAGGTTGAGGTACTGTATAGGTTTGGACACTGTATAGGTTGGGTCACTGCATAGGTTGAGGCACTGTATAGGTTTGGATACTGCATTGGTTGGGACACTGTATAGGTTGAAACAGTGTATAGATTGGGACACTGTGTAGGTTGGGACACTGTATAGGTTGGGACACTGTTTTGGTTCGGATACTGCATAAGTTGGGACACTGTATAAGTTGGGGTACTGTATAGGTTTGGACACTGTATAGCTTGGGACACTGTGTAGGTTGGGACACTGTATGGGTTCGGACACTGAATAGGTTGGGGTACTGTATAGGTTCGGAGACTGCATAGGTTGCGACACTGTACAGGTTGAAACACTGCATAGATTGGGATACTGTATAGGTTGGGACACTGCATAGGTTGGGATACTGTATAGTTTCGGACACTGTACAGGTTGGGACAGCGTGTTTTTATCCATTTCTTTGAACACATATGTGACAGTAATAACAGGTGGCATCAGTTGTAACATTAACTGTAACATTAACACTTGTAGTTATTTACTACAAGAAACTATCCACCTAGAAACACTACCCGAATCGGGTAGTGTCACGCTTACCCCTTGAGGCTCGCCGAAAGGGAAATGGCTTAATGGTATATATATCAGTGCAATGAAATGGAGAAAACGCGCTTTCCCAACCTATACAGTGTCTCAAACTGTACCACAATCCCCTATAATATTTTTCATTTCAGAAATAAATTAATTAATGGTTTTACAAACAATTAAACTTTAGGCTTCAAAGATATTTATACAAGTTTTAGATTTAAAAAATTTGCATCGATGTTTTTTATGCAATTTGAATCGCTGGAAACGTTTCATATTTATAAAGTGGGAGCAGATAATACAAAATAAAAAGTTGCATAGGAAAAGTTTCATCCCTGCCAGTCATTATACAGAAGCTTAACCAGATACCTTATCTGCTTTTAAATGCATGAAAATTTCCGACTAGCTTTAGAAAAAAATTCCATGCATTGGTGAGCAGATGCGTATATCAAAATGTGATTTACCTTGTAAACGTGAATTTTTCCGTTTCCAAGAATAAAATTTTTCATTGTAATTTTAGGAAAAAGACATGAATTATCTGACAAAAGTTTACAATATATTGTCGAAAAAAGGCGTACAACGTTCCTGTACTTTTTCTGTTTTGAGTTAAATATTTTATGAATAATTCTGAAAAGATATTTCATCTAAATTTAATACAAGACGTTAAATAAATTTTAAAAATAAAATAAAAGAAGAAATTTTGGATTTAGGAATATTTTAATTAATCATAGCTGAATAAACTGGAATTTTTTGGTTCTGAACTAAAGCTACCTAAGTTGGCCCCATCATGACAACAATTTTAATTTTTTTCAGTTTTATATTATTTTTTCTAGAGGTTAAATAATAATTTGAATATCAGAAACATTAACACACCTAATCAATTTTAATTATGCAAATGTAGATAGTAGTTGTAAATTTTAGTAAACTAACATTTTTAAAAGGTTGTAAATTCACTGCGTCGATCATTATTTTCGCTCAAAATTTAAATTTAATAATATGCTCAAAACTAAACAGTTTCAAATTTATTTTTAAACTGAAAATTCTTTCAGATTATAGACATAATTTTATTTCCAACAGAAAGCTTTATATGTGAACAATGTAAAAGTAAAAATTTTCTAAACTGAATCATTCTTAAATGTTTCCGTGAAATGAAATAATATTAAATTGATTTAATTGATTAAAAAAATTTTAATTATATTGGATGATCAACTTTCAACATTAAATAATTTCACACTGGAATACTTTTATATTAAATAAGTTTGAATTGAAAGGAATTAAGATAGGATAATTTTATATTGAAACATTAAGAAATGATTTGATTTTTCAAACTTTCAAAATTGTATCGTTTGAAACTATTTATATTTTAAATATAAAATATGAGTTTTCTGTAATATATTAAACAACAGATATTAAACAATCTATAAATAATAAGCAATACCCTGAATGGTACACTTTTAAAGACTTGCAAGCTATAAAAATGGAGAAATTTTTATTATCAGGCTTAGCAATTAAAAAGATTGCTCTTTTAATCATTTAAGACTAAAAAATAATCAATTTTACAAATTAAAAGTGGACCAGCCATGTTCAAAATGTACAGCTTTCAAAGCGTAAAAAAGAGAAATTTAATTTTTTATTTCACAATTAAAAGTTTTATATCAAGAGCAATCAAAATTTTGTGTATTCAAAATGAAAGCTTAAAAATTCTACACGCAAAATGGAAACGTTCGAGGGTGAATATTATCAATTAAATTAAATATCTTCAAAATTGAAATTTTTGATCGACGAAACTAAAATACTGTTTTAAATTTGCGGCACACTTCTAAAATTAAAAATATCGGAATGTAACATTCAAAAATGAATAATTTAATATTAATACATATTTTTAATTTAACTATTTCACGATATGGGTGAAAAACCAAAAATTTGGAATTATTCGATTTTGAATTGAATGAAAAAAAAAGTATTTCAGATCAAGATAAAACATATTTTTTCTATTCGTATTATTTACATACAATGAATGTAAAAATAATGACTCGCGAGATTGAAAAGTACTTTTTTAAATAATGTTTTCTTGAAAAAAGATCTTCTCCTTTCGCTGCGCTGGGAATCGAACCACAGAACTACTGATTTCCGGTCAGGTGCTTTCCGATTAAGCTACTAGAGAGATCGAGAGAAGAAACTTTTTTCAGAAATACACGCATTACTTTGCTAGATGGTACGAATAAAATTTTTCAAGGAATCTGTATTATCATTAGAGAATAACAGAAAATAGTTAACTTCTTTTAAGACTAGATTGAGCTATGAAAGAAAAATTATTTTAAATAATGTTCTTCTGAAAAAAGATCTTCTTCTTTCGCTCTGCTGAGAATCGAACCACAGAACTGCAATCTACTACATCTAGCAAAATAATGCGTGTATTTCTGAAAAAAGTTTCTTCTTTTGATCTCTTTAGTAGTTTAATGGGAAAGCATCTGACCGGTAATCACTAGTTCTGTGGTTCGATTCCCAGCGGAGCGAAAGGAGAAGATCTTTTTTCAAGAAAACATTATTTAAAATAATTTTTCTTTCATAGCTCCATCTAGTCTGAGAAGACGTTAAATACTTCCTGTTATTCTATAATGATAATACAGATTCCTTTAAAAAGTACGTTCTTATTTTATCATCATAATTTTTTTGTATTTGGGAGTGACGCGAAGGCCAAAATTGTATAAAACATATGTAACTGTTTTATCGGAGAGGTTGAAGAAAGAAGTTGAGGTGAAAAGATAGAGCCACCGAATCATATAGGGTTTAGGAGAGGAGTGGGGATAATGGACAACATATATCTTTTGAGTTATCTGGTAAATAGAAGAATAAAAAGAGAGAAAGGGGGAATGATAACAACTTTTGTGAAATTAAGGAAAAAAAATGAGGAGTAAGGATGGGAAAAGGAAAGACATTGGCATATGCGGACGATATAGTTTTGATGGCAGTGGATGAAGAAAGGATGGTGGAAGGAAAAAAGAATGGACTGACAGATGGAAGGGAGTAAAGTTACGGGGTAATGAAACAGATATGAGGTATAGGAAAATGAAGGTTAAGAAAAGATCGGAGAAGTAGATTTGATTAATTGATGCGCTTGTATGGTATGGCTGGTATGGCTAGCAAAAGATTGTGGTAAAGATTTTAGGGAAAGGGGGGTTTGGTGGAATCATAGTAATCTTGTTTTGTATTTTTATAATAATCGGCAATGAATTCTTTCTGAACAATTCTAAATATTAATACTACCAATTAAAAAGTTCAAACATTCATTTTTCATGAAACGATTTAACATCCTGTCTCTTTAAAGTTCATTTAGAATTCTCCACGTGTAATTTTCTGGTGGTAGACATCTATTGGATTTCAGTCTACTTACCGCATGAATTGAATTTCGCTCTCAGGTCGACCGAAGCTATTAATCAAACCCTCAGTCTGACAGTAACAATATTTCTGTATTTTTTCCCCAGTTTTGTTTTGCTTAAGCTTCTAAAAATATATTTAAAACTGTCGACACATTCTGAAATAATAAACAAATTTTAAACGCTCCGAAATTAGTAAAAATAGCAAAAACTTTAAGTATAATTTTCTCGCATTTTCTAAAACAATTCACTCGGAATATGTATATAATTTCACAAGTTTATCATAAATAATGTTTTTTTTCAGTACTTGTAAATTTCTAAATGTGTGAAAATAGTACTATTCATCTTTGAAATTGAATAAGCGTTTTTTTTCATTTTTGAAAGTAACTTTGATAAAGGATGAGTAATTTCGTAATATCGTCTTAATTACCGTCTTACCTCCTTCTTTAGGAATCAATTTTTGAATTTTTTTACCCTGTTAAATCACCTCTCTTTTAGATCTTTTAGCGTCTTTATCCATTCCTCCCCCTGACTATTTCCATTTAAAATCTACTTCACGCTCTCTTCCATGCTCTCCCCTTCTCCTCCGTCATCGGTACACCTCTCTAACACATACAAAAACGTTTCCTGCTCATACCTACAAACTCTACACAGATTCTATTCTTCATTCTTCCAATACCTACATGCTCTTACATCCTCTCCCATTCTGAATCTCACCACTCTATTCCATTTGCTCTCCTTTTTAAACTTTTCAGGTATTCGGGCGCCCCCTCCCTCTTAACTATTCTATACTGACCGTTCTACCTTGAATCTGCGATTTTTTTCAACCTTCCTCTCCTTGCCGTCATCTCTTCCTCTATTCACTGCCAATCTCTACCCCTACCTTAGATTCTACATTCAAACCTTATTTCGTATCTTTCTTCTTCCCATTTTGAACGTCCACGTTAACCCTCCTCTCTTTATCCATAACTTCCCGGGCACGCGCTTGCGCAATTCTGCTTCCCTTTCCCCTTCTTAGTTTCTCTTCAAAATTCCAGGCTCCTTTCAGTTGTCTGACCACCATTTCCTCTCGTCCTATTTCCTATCTCCACATATAACCTGGCTAGCTCCAACTCACTCCCATGACACATCTAAAAAATCTCTCATGCTGACTTTCAGTCGTCTTTGAACCTTCTTTTACCTATACCCCATACTTATCCCACTGCTTTACTCGCGCATACCAATCTCTTCCTCACCTGCTACTCGTCTCCTCTTCTCGCTTCGATCCAAAATCTTCATCATCCGTTAATAGCACTACGTCATCTGCATAAGCTAGTGAATAAACTTTGCCTGTTCCTAATGTTGTCTCCCTTTCCATTTCCTCTCCACCTTCTCTTCTTAGTCAGCCAGAAGAACACTAAGTAGAAGTGGGCTCAACGGGCACCTCTCCTTTCTTTTCTCCTATCTTCACCCTTATCTTAGTCTCCACAAATATTTCTTCCATGCTCTCTATTAAACCTTAATCCACTCCTCTCTCTTTGATGGCTGTCCATAACACCCTTCTGTTAACTAAGTCAAATGCTGATTTGAAATCCACAAACAACGCAACTAGTTTTCCTTTCTTCCGCCCTAGGTTCCGACTGACTAGATAGTTGAGGAAGTAGATGCTATCTGTGTCCTGGTGCCTTTCCTAAAACTCATTTGGTTGTGTCGCATACTTCCCTTTTCTTCCACCTGTATTTCCAACCTCTTTCTAAGCACTTTCGCGTAAATTTTATATTCCGCCGACATGCGTGTGATATCTCTACATTCATCCACCCTTTTGCCCTCTCCTTTCTTAATCAACAACCTTCTGCTTTCCACACCTTATTGCAAATCCTCTACGTTTCTTCTTTTACCCCTATTCCTCTATATCTCTGTGCCTCATTTTTCAAGCCATCTTCCCCAGTTGTCTTGTTTCTTTTCAGTATTACAATCGCCTCATTCGCCTCTTTCCTCCTAATCTCGTTTTCGCTGTCCTTATTTTCCGCTACCGCTTTTCTTCTCTCGACCTTTCCCCTATTATCCAGATCCGCTAACAGACCATTGAAATACTTCTTCCACTCGTCGATCCCGATATCTTTATTTATGTCGTTCCTTCCTCCCCTTTCCCTGCTTATTACTTTCCATTCCCTCCCTTCCTTCACCGCCTGTCCTACCTGTTCCATATACCTTTCTTTCTCCTTCTGTCTTTTCGCCATTAACGTTCTCTCGTGCTTTATCTTTCTCCTGTTGAGACCGCATTTTTCTATTTCACGTTTCCACTATTTCCTTACATTCTCCTTCATTTTATTTTTACTTTCATGACATTCAAAGTCGCATGATCCTCTCCTAACCATCTCTCCTTCTCATTTCGGGCTCACCTCTTCCCTTACCCTTCAATCACTCCTTTGAGTTTTGTAGCAGCATCCTTCCTATTCTATAGTCCCTACCTCCTCGTTTTATATTTTTTCCCTAAATTATCTAACTTATCTTCCACCAACTGCGCATTTTCAAATTCTTTTCCCCCAATCCTACTTTTTCTCCCTACCGCGCTTTTGGCCTCCACATCTCAATTTCGCGATCACCGGAATGTACTCTGAGCCTATCTAACTACCCACTTCCATTCTAACCATCCACTTCCTTATTCTTCTACCAGAATACCGTCTATTACGGTGTCCACTATACTTGTATACGTAAATCCCCCTTCTTCATCCCCCTGGTATTACCGTTACAAATAAACAATCCCACCTTTCCCAACATGTCCAGAAGCCTCTTGACCTTCCGATCCGTTTCCTTATGTTTCAAGTTTCTTATTAAGCCCTCGTTTTCTCTGTCCCACACATCTCCCCCTTGATCCCGGTTCATGCATTCAGGTCCCCCCCCCCTTATCAGCACCATCACCTCCTCCTTTTCCTCTATCCATTTCCTTATCTTTCTCCATCCTCCTTTTTCTCCTCTTCTTCTGTATACGCATACAACATCCACAACCACCTATCCTACTTTTATTATTCTCACCATTGTTTCGTCCTTTTCGTCAATACACTCTTCCTTTACTTCCTCTATCACCACTTCCTTTCTCACTCCTGACACCATGCCACCCATTCCTCTCCTTTTACGTGGTCCTTTCTCGCTCCTATTGGTCCTATTGACTAAAAATACATACAATTTAAAGGAAAAACAATATCGACATTTTTAGGGTTTCGTAGTCCGGGGTTGAAACCCTTATGGTTTCGGTAGGGTGTCCGTCCGTCCGTCGTACTATTTTCCAAGGAGGGGAAGTGAGGCGAGGGGAATGTAGTTGGAGTAGGGAATTGAAAGTTTGCTATGGGGAGGTTTCAAGAACTGAATCAAGTTTGTTTTAAGAAAAATAATTTCCAAAATAATTTAAAAAAAAAATTTTGAATTTTTTTTTGAAAATTTTTTTATAACAACCATACATCTTTTATTTTAATATGAGGATACGAAGATCCGAATTGAATTATTAGGTTGACATTTTTTTTAAATTATAATTTGGAGATCTAAATAATTTTGTAATTATCTAGAAGAGGCGCTTAAATCTTCTATTTAGCAAGAGTAATTTAAAACTAATTTTGACTAATAGCAACCTTAAGAAAAAACCTTCGTTCGTTTATATTTTTCGTCTTCTTTTTAATTAAGTACTTCCGGTAAACAATTTTCTAAGAGAGCTGTGGACGACATTTTAATGTCAAGTACATAATTACATTCGCAAAAAGGTTAGCGACAAAATTAAATTAAAAAAATTTGTCTGACCAGATGCAGTTAGTAATGGCTGCAAACGTTCCCTTGTAAAATTAATTCTAGTTTAATTGAACGAGAGTGGTTCTGGGGTGGGACTGCGATTGATTTTATTTTTCAGACGTCAATAGTTTACAGTTTTTTTGTTTTTTTTTTAATCCTGCATAATTATCGCAAGAGATAGCTTCGAATTTTTTTCAGCATTCGGGGTATCTTCTCAAATCCGGGGAAAAAATTCCCTGACAATTCCAGTTTTTTTTCGAGACTATTATAAGATATCTTCAGATAAAAATTTTTATAGTACGGGGCAATTTAATTATTTTTTATTTTTTTGAACGGAAAAATATATACTTAAAATTCAATGCATATTAACGATCACAATATTTTTAGTGAAAGCTATTTTCTAGGTGAATAAAAACCTTGTGAAAATAGATAAGATGAGATTTTTGATAAAAATAGGGAAGTCTATTGTTTTCAGTCAAATTAATGTGAATACTAAGTTAATTGCAATTGAAAATGATTCAAATTCCTAAAATTTTAAGTAGAAATATTTCATTTTCAACGAGATAGATGAAATTTTAAACAAGTAGTTGAATTTTCAACTTAAACGATGAATTTTCTACCAAAAAGGCCAATTTTCAACCAAATGGTTAAATTTTTAGCTAAAGTGATAAATTTTCAACTGAAATTGTAAATATTCAACTGCATTAGTTGAATTTCAATCCAAAAAGATGAATTTTCAAATAAAATTATGAATCTTTAACAGGATTATTCGAACGTTTAATTAGAATGATGAATATTTAACGGAAATAGTTGATTTTTTAACGAAGAATAGATTTTTGAACACACGAATTTTCAACAAAATAGTTAAATTTTTAACCACTAAGATGAATTTTTAACCAGCAAGATCATTATAAATAAAATACATGAACTTTCGACAAAAAATATATATTTTCTTCCAGAAATAGAATAGTTACATTTTCAGTTGAAAAAAGTAATTTCCAACAAACAAAGAAATGCATTTTTATCTAAATAGATAAATTTTCAACTGGATGCTTCAAATTTTTAGTTATAGCAATTAATTTTAAACGAAAAATGTACACTAATTTCGAACAAAATAGTTAAACTTTCAAGCATAGATATGACTTTTCAATTTCAATTATTTTTTCTCAATTTCGCAACTAAAAAATTAATTTTTAACAAAAAAGTTTAACTTTTAACAAAGTAGTTGAAATTAAAAAAAAATTAATTCTAAACCAAAAATGTAATAGTGGATATTTCAACCAGAAAAGATTTTAATTTTTAATTTAGAACAGTAGAATTCTACCATAAAAGTCAAAAGTTCAACTAAACAAATTAAATGAACTTTCGTCAAAGAACAATATAAATTTTCTACCAAAAATAGAATAGTTATTTTTTCAGTAAAAAAAAGTGATTTCTAAAAAAATATGAATTTTTAACTAAATAGTTAAATTTTTAATCAAAGAGATGAATTTTCATCTAAAACGATGAATCTTCACCAAAAAATGAATTTTCAACGAAAGTTAACTTTCATCCAGAGAGTGTGTTTATAATTTTCAACCAAAAAAGATCAATTTTCTATTCAAATAATAAATTTGTTCATGGAATAGTTGAATTTTTAACCAAAAAGATTTATTTGTTAACCAAGAAGATCAATTTTCTAAGAAAAAAAAAAGAATTTTCAACTAAAAAAGATAAAATTTCAACGAAAAATTGAACAGTTAAATTCATAATAACACAATTAAATTCAACAATGATTTTTAATTCAAAAAAAATTTTCAACAAAATAGTGAAATTGGTAACCATAGAGATGAATTTTTCAATTGCAATATTTTTTTCTCAATTTTTCAACCAAAAGAATTAATTTTCACAAAAGAGTTTAACTTTTAACCAAGCAGTTGTTTTTTAACAACAAAGAAATAAATTTTTAATGAAAAATGTAATAGTGGAAATTTCAAACAAAAAAGATTTTAATTTTTAATCAAGAACAGTAGAATTCAACCAAAAAAGACGAAATTTCAATTGAGAAAGATTTTGCAGTCAAGAGAGAAAAAAAATTTCAACCGAAGTGTTAAATTTTTAAGAAAAAAGATGAATTTTCAACCAAGAGCATTAATTATAAACAACGTACATGAACTTTTGACAAAAAATATAAATTTTCTGCCAAAAACAGAATAGTTATATTTTCCATGCAAAAAAGTAATTTTCAACAAAAAGAAATAATTTTTCAACTAAATAGTTAAATTTTCAACTGGATAAGGTAAATTTTCAGTTTAAACAATTAATTTTAAACGAAAAATGTATAAGAATTTTGCGACAAAATAGTTAAAATTTCTACTTTTGGTGAATTTTCAACTAAAACGATGAATCTTCACAACAACAAAAAAAAAATGAATTTTCAACAAGAGTTTAACTTTCATCCAATTAGTGTATAAGTTTCAACCAAAAAGATCAATTTTCCACTCAAATAATATATTTTTAACTGGAATAGTTGAAGTTTTAAACAAAAAGATCTAATTTTTAACCAAGAAGATTAATTTTCTAAGAAAACGACAAATTTCCAATAAAATACTTGTATATGAATTTTCAACTAAAAAAATAAATTTTCAACGGAAAATTAAATAGTTAAATTTATGTATAAAAAGTCATTTTCAATATGCTCAGTATGCTCTTGAAAAAATTCCATGATTTTAAACAAAATTCCCTTACAGTGTGTTAAAATAATAAATAAATAATAATAAATAAAAAAAATTACATGAGTGTTAAAATAGTATATTTTATTTCAAAATATTAACTACAATTTCCTCAAAATTAATTATCCCAATTAACTACCTTTTTTGCTTTGAAAACTAATTATCCCTTGAAAAAAGAAAATCGAAAATAAAAATACAGACGAGCTTCCGTAACCCTCACACTTTAGATACTTGAAATTAGACTTAATCTGCTACTCTCTCGGTTTTAATTTAAAGCGGTGGCAGTAGGATTTGTCGGTTTATCCTTTTTCGGGATCAGAAGAGAATAATTAAATGGATTAGCTAATCTGACAGTTGAAATTTTCGAGTTTTAGGTCTCTTCAAATAACAGAGTGGGTATTTGCGCAAACAGGCGCGGATCCAGAAAAGTTTCCTGGAGGGGGGGGGGGAGCGTCAGAAAATTCTATACACATGCTGTGTATGAGGTTGATCTTTTTGGCTTTTTTTTTAATGCAACTTGGCATCCATACAAATTGTTCCCTTGGCCGAGAAAATGACCTCTAATTTGTTTCAGAATTTAAAAAAATATTTAGAGGTCGCTCAAGGTCATTTTAGAGGATAAATGGCTATTCTTAATTAAACTGACGCTATTTATTGATTATTCATTTCTGGCGGGCATGAATTTTGTTCTGTACAATTAAATTTTGGGCTCAGATTTTTTTCAGATTTTCACAATGACATTCAAAGGTCGGTCAAGGTCATCTTAGGGCAAAAATGGTTATTCTTAATCGAACCGACGCTAGTTATTGATTATTCATTTCTGGCGCGTGTGAATTGTGTTCTGGACAATTAAATATTGCACTCAGATTTTTTTCAGATTTTTACAATGACATTCAAAGGTCGCTCAAGGTTATTTCAGGGCAAAAATGGCCATTATTATTTGAATTGACGCTATTTATTGATTACTCATTTCTTACGCGTATGCATTTTGTTCTTTACAAGTTTCAGATTTTTTTCAGACTTTTACAGTGACATTCAAAGGTGGCTCAAGGTCATTTTCTTAATAAAATGTTGATACAATTAAATTTTCTCTAGTTCTATTTTGAGAAACAGTGTCAATTTATTCATTGCGGCAAAAAAATTAGTCAAAATGTTTAATAACTGCGTGCCATATTACATTGAGGTCATTCAAGGTCATTTTACGAGAAATGGTCATTCAAAAAATTTTTCTTCCTTATAATAGTTATTTTTTTTTTAATTTTGACAGTAGGATATCGCAGCTTTATTAATATATGATCAAGTTTCGTTATCAAATAGTAATAACGAAGAATTAATTATCATAAGTGCAGAAGAAGGGGTAATGATTTACCTTTGAGAAAAGAAAAAGGAAAAATTAGTTGGCTATAAACTACATTATTTCATTATCACCATTAAAAAAAAGCTCATTCTTTGCGAAACGACCTTCAATGTCCTTCAAATAATATAAGAAACATTTATCAAACAACTTGACTAATTTTGTTTTTGCCGACATGAATAAATTGACACTGCTTCTCCACAGAAAAAAAAACTAGAGAAAATTTAATTGAATCAACATTTTCTTAAGGAAATGACCTTGAGTCACATTTGAATGACATTGTAAAAGTCTGAAAAAAATCTGAGTGCAATATTGAATTGTAAAGAATACAAATCATACGCGCCAGAAATAAATAATCAATAAATAGTATCAATTTAATCAATAATGGCCATTTTTGCCCTAAAATAACCTTGAGCGACCTTTGAATGTTATTGTAAGAATCTGAAAAAAAATCTGAGTGCAATATTGAATTGTAAAGAACACAATTCATACGCGCCAGAAATGAATAATCAACAAATGGCGTCAATTTAATTGAGAATGGCCATTTTTGCCCCGAAATGGCCTTGAGCGAACTTTGAATATTATTGTAAAAATATGAAAAAAATCTGAGTGCAATATTGAATTGTAAAAAACACAATTCATATGCGCCAGGAATAAATAATCAATTGACAGCGTCAATTTAATTAGGAATGAGCATTTTTGCCCTAAAATGACCTTGAGCGACCTCTAAATATTTTTGTTT
>CAKNYM010048866.1:0-20979 GCA_932195095.1 Andricus curvator
TTCGAGTTCGAACTGCTAATCTATAATAATAATAATAATAATATAATTAATAATAACTATCACAGATTTTCCGGAACACTCGTCTGATTTTCTGTATTCATGGCTATGAAGCTGTTTCCCAGGAAATGTTTCAATTCGAGAAATTGCAGGGACATTTGGACCAGAGTGATGTCTGAAAATCAAATAAAAATCAAATTGAATTTATAAATTTAAAAAAAAATTCAAATACGACCGTTGAAGTATTTATTGACAATCAAAGAGGTTCTTTATGTGCTCAATTGAAATGAGAAATCACTATCTTGAAAAATATTAAAATTCTCTCTAGGATTTCAACAAATGAATTTGAAATTTAGAAAAGTAAAAAACAGAATAATTCTTTTTTTGGAAGTGATAATTTCAAAAATCAATAATATGAAATTTAAACTGTACCGAATTAAACAAAAATTTATTAATCTAACTTGATAATATTTAAAATTAGATTACAGATATTTATAAGCATATTTCACTATTTTCTGATGTCTCAGAAATTTAAAAGAAATTTTTCATAAATTTCATTATTTTAGACGATTTCAATTGGAATACATTTTTTTTTAAGAAACCAGGTATATTTTTTAAATGAAATATTACGAAATAGGTACTCTGAACCGACTATCACTGCATTAAATTCCTTTTGTACAATTTTTTTTGTCTGTAAATTTTTTATCTGAATGTACCAAATGATAATTTCCTCATTATCAACATAAATAGTTTCAGAACGTACTGTACCCACTTCCATATAAAACTGAAATGGGGAAAAATAATAAATTACTTCAATACATAATTAAGGGTCATCCATAAATTATACGCAACATATTTTTTGCCAATTTTTCACCTCTCCCCTCCCCTATGAAAAAAGTCGTAACAAAATAGTTTGTCCGACCCCCCGCCTATGTTGCATCATTTTTTCAAATACTTTCAGCCATGTCTCATTAGATACAATTTAGTAACTTACTGCCCGAAACACCTGAATTATCATTGCTTTTTTTATATATCGAAACATATGTTACATATATATCAACAATGAACATAATTTCCAAAACATGAGTCAACGATGTCATTTTTACTGTTCACAAGTGGAGAATTTTCAATTGAAAATCTATAAAATTTAATAAATTTCAATATTAAATCTTCAAATATTTTAAAATAAATCTTCAAAACTGCATCATTTTCTATTATACACATTGGATATAGAAGAGTCTTTAATTTCAAATCTTGAAAATTAAAGAATTTTCCAATGTAAATCTTTAAAATCGAACTATTTAAAAACGTTAAAAATTGCAGTACTTTAAAATATCAATCTTGAAAATTGAATAATTCTCAATTTAATATTTTCAAAACTAAATAAATTTCAATTCTATATTTTAAAAATTCAAGAATTTTTAGTTGTAACCCTTCAAAATTGCAGAACTTCGAATTGTAAATCTTAAAATTGAAGAGTTTTAAATTTTGAAAAATCACCATTAAATTTATAAAAAAAGTTTAATTTTCAACCAAAAATATAATAGTTGATATTTCAACCAAGAAAAGATTTTAATTTAAAACTAAAAATAGTCGAATTCAACCAAAAAGATTAATTTTCTACCAAAATAGTTGAATTTTCAATAAAAAAAGCGATTTAAAAAAGAAGCTGAGTTTTTAACAAAAAGGATGTCTTTTAACAAAATTGATAAATATTCAACGAAATAATTAAATTTTTAAACTAATATATTACATTTTTCAACCAAGAATATAATAATAAACTTTTCAACAAAACAGAATGAACATTCAACGAAAATTAATTGGATTTTCTAATTGGGTTTTATTAATTCAGTTCGAATTTAAGCGAAGACAAAATAAAAGGAAAGGGGGAAAGTCTGTAAAGCTTGCGATAAATGAATATGAATTTTTTTAACACTCTAAAAATATTAGCTCAGAAAGCTGGACATTTTGCTTAGAAAATAAAGTTCATTTTTCACTACACACTTTTGGAAATCGGGTAATGCCGTCGTGTTGATACAGGATTCAAAATTTATGTTAGTTTATATTGTTATTTATATCACATTATATAAATGTTAATATTAGCATTGATATCATATTAATATTAATATTACATTTATATTAATACAGAATTAATGTTTAAATTTAATACTTAATAGCATTTTTTTAAATATTTAAATTTTCCCGCCTTAATATTTGAAACTTTCAAAATATTAAAATGTTTCCGAACTTTTATGAAACTTTTCATTTGGGCGAAGTTCCATGAAACTGTACAACCCTATAAGTTGAGCCACTATTCCTGAAAACAAATTTTATATTACTAATTTGACATTATATATTTACATAAAAGGTATATACTTTATTTCTGATACAATATTTTTATTAAATTTTGTAAATCATCGATGACTGATATGCCGAACATTAGTATCATCCTCAGATAAAATAATTTGACATTCCTTATAATGCAATAAATCATATTTCCTGTATTGTGTATAAATTTCAAAAGCCTTTCTGTAAAAAGCTGGCAAAGGTTCCAGTCCAGCTTCTTGTGTTAAGGAATCGTAAAAATCATATTGCTTTAACCCTAAGTTATGTGCTTGCCATTTTTTTGATGTTTTTAATGTAGAATCTTTCAGCATTTCTTCCTTCGATGGTAAAGCAAATTGTTTTTTGAGCAGGGCCTGAAAATATTGGGCCTGTAAACAAATTCAAAAATTATTTTTCATTTATTTTTATTTACAAAATGATATATACGATGAAAAATATTGCTACCTTCACATGAAACATGTTAAATGAAACCACGAACGTATTTATACCCATAAAACACATCGTTGGAAAATGAACATTGATCGTATGTTTGTAAAGTGGATATACGTAATTATCGTCAACTTTTATTCCGCAACTTTCATCCAAAAATGGAAAAGTTTGCTTATAACCAGTGCAGTATATCAGGTCATCAGCAGTGACAGAATTACCATCTTTTAAAAAAAATTCATTTTTTTCTACTCTCTCGATTCCAGCTACTTGAATCATCGAAGAATGAAGTCTCGCTGTTATTCTAAAAAGAATCAATTATTTATTTCTTTTTTAAATTATTTAAATATATTCGCTTATTTCTTTACTAGAATTTTTAATATTAACTTTTCACGATTGTGACTCAAATAAACTTTATCAGCGTGTTCAGATACTTCTACAGCAATGTCGACGCCAGAAACCCCAGCTCCTAAAACGATCACAGTTTTTCCGGAAAATTCTTCTGATTTTCTGAATGTATGACTGTGAAATTGTCTTCCAGGAAAGGTTTCAATTCCAGGAATTTCAGGTATATGTGGATCAGAGTATTGACTGCAACGAAAATTATTAAAATTTAAAATTGACAAGGATCACAGCAGCTCAGTAGTTCAATATGGGGGATGGTCTTCCGGACCAGATACCTGTGTACTGTACCCCCACTACACGGCTTCCCCTCACGCAGCCGAGCCTGGTCAGTGAGAGTCCTTTGTACCTAATGAGAACTAAAACGCGAAATATAACATTTTTCAAATTTCGCACTTGGTATATTACAAATATAATATTCGAAATCTGCGAATTATAACAATTCAAACGATATGTTATTTGACTTAAGAAGTTGAAAATTAATGAATATATGTTCAAGTATATGTGAAATTTTATGGAAAAATTTGCATCTCATATCAACTACAGTAGCTTTAATTTATTGGTGCAATATTTTACTTAACTTTGGGAAATTCGGGAAGCTAAATTTTGGCTAGAATTAAAAACTTCTTCATCATAAATTAGGTTTACTTCTCAAACAATCGCCTTTCTCAAAATTATCCCTAAATAATTTTTAACTCCCTGTGCAAAAGCATGAATAGTCTCGTTTTTAGCCTAATTTGGAAACTCATTAATAAACATCATACATTTTGTCATTTTTAGCCTAATTTGGAAACTCATTAATAAACATCATAAATTTTGTTTATTGCTTAACCAATGCCATTGCTCAAAATTATCCTTTTAATAGTTTGCCTTAAAAAGTTTGTCATTGTTCTGTACAAAAAATGAATAAAACAAATGAAAATTATACATAATATTTCCCACTATGTATAACTTTTCCGCCTGGGATACCATCACGAATATTATGCAATTTCTTTATAAAAGTTAATTAAAAATAATATTTTAGCACATAGAAAGCCGAATGAAAATAATTTGCAACAATATATTTTCAGTTGCAAGTGCAGGAATATCACTCACAGTTATCAGTACCTGAAATTTAGGTTACATTTGTAATTTAAAAGTTCTTCAGTGTTGAAAATTTAACGAATCCGAAAAGAGCATTAAAAAACTATGTGAATTTTAGTTTGTACAAGTGCTATTACTCATACCTGTAGTTTAAAAATCTAATTTTGATTCGTGAATTTGCATAATTGGACTGAGCTGAAAAATTCTCTATAAAATTTCACATAAAATTGAACGTTTATTCTTTAATTTTTAACTTTTCAAGTGAAATAACATATCATTGGAATCGTTATAATTCGCAGGTTTCTAATATTATATGTGTAAATTACAAAGTGATAATTTAAAAAAAAATGTTACATTCCGCATTTTAGTCCTCATTAGATACAAAGGACTCTCGCTGACCAGGCTCGGCGGCAGGAGTTCGGCTGAGTGAGGGGAAGCCACGTAGTGGGGGAACCGTATGAAGGTAGCTGGGGCGGACTTGACCATCGCCCATATTTCTAAATTACCAAGTGCTACATTGAAAATTTTGTATATTTAGAACGTCAGGGCTCATAAGGTACAAAGGACTTCCACTGAACAAGGTCGGCGGCAGCAGTTTGGCTGCGTGAGAGGAAGCCGCGTAGTGCGGGAACATTACACAGGTAGCTGGTGCGGAATTTATTGTCCTCTGCCCTTCAACATTAGGTAAAAAAAGGGGATTTCTTCCGAAAAAAAGAAGAATAAAAGATGATTTCATTTATCATTAGAAACTTTTGATATCATATTTTTTGCCTCGTAAATATTCAACGAAAGTGTCCACTAACAGTAGCGCCTCTTTGTAGCCAGTTTTCTGGTCTTTTTCGACTTCAGTTTCCTTAGGCGTTTAAATTTGTTTCTAATTATTTTTATCAGTTGAAAGTGCTCAGATGTTCTAACAAAATTTTAATGTCAGCTAAAAAAGGTAATATATACCATTAAACCATTTCCCTTTCAGGGTAGGCGTGACACTACCCGATTCGGGTAGTGTTTCTAGGTTTTTTCTTGTAGTTATAAATAACTACAAGTGTGGGCTCACCACACCCACGATGTGCCAACAGCACTCATGTCAGTATTCTTGAATGGTCACCCATCCAAGTACTAACCGCGTCCAACGCTGCTTAACTTCAGTGATCTGACGAGAACTGGGTTTTTCAGCGTGGTATGGCCGCTGGCATTTTAATGATGTAAAAAAAAGAAATACAAAAATGATTATTCACGAAAATTAAAAAATAATGACCAAGCCATATAATAATAAACGCCAAACTAATTATACCTTATAAGAGGGACCAAATATACGCTACTTTTTTTAAAGTATTAAAAATGAGTCCGAATTCCTATTTATTAATCACCGGCCAACTAATTAAGGTTGGAAGTTCATTCTTCTTGGTTGAAAAGTCAGCTATTAGATTTATGGTTGAGAACTCATCTTTTTTGGTTAAAAACTTTATTATAAGTTAATTATTTTGTTGACAATTCAACTGCTTACCTGAAGAATCAACTATTTCGTTTAAAATTCGTTTTTTTATGAATTCAGCCATTCTTTATTTAAAATTAAAACCTTTCTTGTGTTTGAAATATCAAATATTGCCTTTATGTACAGCATTTCATCTCTTTGCTTTAAAATGTAACTATTTTATTATTATATTATAGTTGAAAATTCAAATGTTTTGTTGAAAATTCGTCTTTCTGGCTTCAAAAATTGAACAATTGTTCGAAATTTCCATTCTTTTTTCATTGAAAAATCTGTTTTGTTTAAGGATTTAACTGTTTTGTTGAAAATCTGTCTTTTTTGGACGAATTCAGATGATTTTTATTTAAAATAAAAACCTTTTTGGTTGAACTATCAAATATTGAAGTTTTCGTTAAGAATTCATATCTTTGGTTAGAAATTCGTCTTTTTTGCGTTGAATATACAAATATTTCGTTGAGAATTCACTTTTTTGTTGAAAATTTATATTTTCGATTAAAAAAATTCAACTGTTTTGTAGAATATTCATATATTTGGCTCGAAAATTCAACAATTCAATAGAAATCTTGTTTCTTTCTCGAATGCAATTTTTTTTGGTGGAAAAATCCACTATTTTGTTTAAAATTCGTCTTTTTCGATCGATAATTCAACTTTTTGGTGGAAAATTAAATTTTGTGTTGAAAATTTATATTTTCGGGTTAAAAATTAAACTATTTTGTAAAAAATTCGCTTTTTTGGTCTCAGAATGAAAATTTCTGTTAATAATTCATAATTTCGGGTTGAAAATTCAAATATTTTGTTGAAAATTCGTCGTTCTGGCTTGAAAATTCAACAATTTGTTTCAATTTTTTTCTTTCTTGATTGAAAAATCTTTTCCGTTGGAAAATCAACTATTTTCTTCAAAATTCGTCTCTTTTGGACGAATTCAGCTATTTCTTATTCAAAATAAAAAACTTTTTTGGCTGAAATATCAACTATTACATTTTTTGTTGAGAATTCATCTCTTTGGTTAAAAATTCGTATTTTTGCTTTGAAAATACCAATATTAGGTTGAAAATGAACTTTTTTGTTGAAAATATATATTTTTTAGTTTAAACTTCAACTGTTTTGTAGAAATGTTATCTTTTTTGCTTGAAAATTCAACCATTTTACTACAATTTTTTCTTTCTCGATTGAAAAATATTATTTGGTTGGGAAAATCAACTATTTTGTTGAAAATTTGTGTTTTTTGGATCAATTCAACTGTTTCATTTTTAAATTGAAACCTTTATTGTTTGAAATATCAAATATTGCATTTTCCGTGGAGAATTTCATTCATTTGGTTGAAAATGTAACTATTTTGTGAGAATTCGTCTTTTTGGGTTAAAAATTCAACTATTTGGTGAAAAATCAACCCTTAACCGGCACTACATAAAAAACCTAATTTAAATTGTTCACACTATTGCATTTATTGTTGTGTGAATTTGCATCATTTCAAGAGTAAGCGATTCAATTTTGGTGCAAAAATAATCAAAATTGAAAAAGTTATCTAATTTTGTGTATATGGACGGCATTTTTTTACTTGCTCTACCATTTTTAATTTTATAAACTATTTTCGTTCATTTATATCTATTCCAAAACTATTTGCTCCTTATTTTAAGGAGTTAAGCAAATTACATAAATTTTTACAGCCCGAAAAAATGCATTCTCTGGTTGCACTAAAAGTTGGTAATGGGTCCATTTGACCCAGTGTGCCCTTTACGTCTTATACAGAAAGTGTGCCGGTTAAGGGTTAACTTTTTTATTGAAAATTCATATTTTCGGGTTGAAAATTAAACTGTTTTGTAGAAAATTCGTCTTTTTGGCTTAAAAAATTTACATGTTTTGTTGGAAATTCGTCTTTCTGTCTTCAAAATTTCACAATTTGTTGGACATTTTTTTCTTTCTTGTCTGAAAAATCTTTCTTGGTTGAAAAATCAACTATTTTGTTGAGAGTATTTGGAAATGTAACTATTTCGTTAAAAATTTGTCATTTTGGGTTAAAAATACAACTATTTGTTTAGAAATTCAAATATTTAGTTCCAAGTTAACTTTTTTGTTGACAATTCATATTTTTTAGTTGGAAATTCAACTATTTTGTGATAAATTTGACAACTTGATTAAAATTGTTTTCTTTCTTAAATGAAAAATCTTCTTTGGTTGGAAAAATCAACTATTTTGTTGAAAATTTATCTTTTTTGGAGGAATTCAGCTGTTATTTATTTTAAATTATAACCGTTTTTGGTTGTAATATCAACTATCATATTTTTGTTGAGAATTTCATCTATTTGGTTGAAAATGTAACTATTTTGTTAAAAATTCGTCTGTTTGGGTTGAAAATTCAACTATTTGGTTAACACTTTTTTTATTTCTTAAATGAAACATCTTTTTTGGTTGAAAAAATCGACTATTTTGTTGAAAATACATATTTTTGAGCTGAAAATTCAACTGTTATAAATTTTTATTTTTTAGATGAATTCCATTGTTTTTTATTTCAAATAAAAACCTTATTTGGTTGAAGAATCAACTATTATATTTTTCGTTGAGAATTTATCTCTTTGTTTGAAAATGTAACCATTTTGCTGAAAAGTGTTCTTTTTTTGTTGAAAATTCAACTATCTGGTAAAAAATTAACCTTTGGGTAAAAAATGCATATTTTTGCGTTAATAACTCAACAATTTGGCTGAAAAATGAACTATTTTTGTCGAAAAGTCGTCTTTTTGGATGAACTTTTCAATCTTAATTTAATATTAGTACCTTCAGTAATTTTTTTTTATGAATTTATTCCCCTATTTCGTAAAAATCTCCTTATTTCATCTATTTTTAGCAGCATTTTGGCCTGTGAAGCCTTCTTCTTCTATAAAAGAGATTTTTGATTTGCAACTACAGAATTTATTTATCTTTCGGGTTTAGTTTCTCGATTGAATATTTAGAGATTTTCTCGCTGTCAACGATTAGGTAAAAAAGGGGATGACTGTGATCCCTAAATTCAATTTACTAATTAGAAAAACGTCTTTAAATATAACCGTAATAGTATATTGTGTGAAAATGAAAGAGGTTCTTTATGTTCAATCTAAATGAACAATCCCTATTGGAAAGAAATAACCTTTTTTTTGTTGTTGAAAATATGACAATTTTCTTTAAGATTTCGAAAAATTAAACAATTAAAATAAAGTAAAAAACTCAGTAACGGTAGACCGTTCGTATTTTCTTAATCAATTGATTACGACATACCCAGAACCGACTATCACTGCATCAAATTCCTTTTGTATAATTTCTTTCGTCTTTAAATTTTTTATCTGAACGTGCCAAATGATAATTTGTTGATTATCAATATGGATAGTTTCAGGCCGTACTGTTTCTACTTTGATATAAAACTGAAATAAGAAATTACGTCCATACATTATTACTATATTTGATTTTTATAATTTTCTGTTATTAATTTATTATACCTGACCTTAATGAAATTTCGAATTTGAAAATGATCTGCATAATCATGTAGATAAGACAAAATTGTTTCATGACCTACGAAACTTGCTTTTTCTCCTTTCATTTTTCGAAAATCAGGATAGTTCATAATTTCACATGCAGAATTCGTTCTAAAAAAATTTAGATTAAAAAAAATGTAATTTGACTGAAAAAAAACGGATTAATGTGGGTACTGATTTACTTTTTACAAATTTTAATGAATATGTTCGATAACAAATAATTTAAAAACCGGAATTTTTGTTGAAAAAAAAAATGAAAGTTACAAATTCTTTCTACTTCTAAATTGATTGAATCTCGGAAAACTAATAATAACAATCAAAGCTGAATGAAAGTTTTATTTTTTAGTCAAAGTCTTTGATAAATATTTTTTCAGTAACTAATAAATAAAATAATTAAACCTGAGATCTCGATACATGCTAGAGTGAATTGGTAGTCCATTTTCATCAAATCCAGTATTTTCACTGTAAACCCAGGTGCCTCCTATATTTCCTGTTTGTTCATATGCTTCGATTTCAAAAATATTTAAATCTTTTGAGAAATGTCTTAAAGCACACAATCCGGCCGCACCCCCACCAATAATACAAACTCTAATTTTTCTTTTAGAGTTCTTCATCTGTTTACGAATAATAGTACAATTTTTCGTAGTTAATGTTTAATTTAATATATACTATTTTTTCTTTAAGAAGAAAATGATCGAAAAAAAACTGTAATTAGAAAATTACCTCGGATAACGTAAATCGAATGATTGATCCAGCCTGATTTTTTTCTTATATAGCTAGCAGTATCGATTAAAAATTGAGATTGATTTCCCCCTCTCCTCTGATAATTTAATTCTTTATACATATTTTTTTTATAAGACGAAAAACTCTCATCGTATATAAAGTCCTGCTTTTTTATAATTATGTAAATCTCTTTTTGTATCAAAAAAATAAGTATGGTTAAAAGTGAGATATTATGTATTTCATTTTTATACTATTGTTTAATCTATCACATGATAAAAAGTGTCAGCATTTGATTATCAGTGTTAATGACGATAATGGCCTTATTGCCAATCTGATCTTGATTTTATTGAAAATTTGCTTGTTCATCAATATTATTCTACATAGCTTTAACTTTTTTTATAAATAATTAGGAAACTGTTCATAATAAATTCTGTTACTTATGCGTGGTTTACATGTTCACAGTGGTCTAAAATGTGTGCCAAGATTTCTCCTAAATTTTTCGTACATTTTAATTAATTTTTCAAAATAGGAATCCAGTATATTCTTATTTTCAAATTTCAAATTCAGCACGAGTTAAATTTTTTTTAACTTTCACCTGGAAATCCAATCTAAAAGAGTGACGTAACGATATGTCTCGAAAATCTTGCAATGATTGTTGTTAAAAACCTGATGGGCTTTTCATTACTTGAACTTGTTTTACTTATATCTTAAATTCTTAATATTTATTCTTTTTAATTATATATGTTTTATGTTAGCGCTTTTCGACGGAAGTTAGTTTTTTTTAAAGAAAGTTAATATACAATTTTAGGTTACGTTAGCGATTTACACCACACATTTTTCTTTTAAACCAAAAATGATTATAATTTGAACAAGATTTAGAATATTTTAACAATTTTGGATTACGTTATTGTTTTTCGTCAGCAATTGGTATTTTTATCAGAGAAAAAGCAAATGCAGTTTTTGAACAGTTTCAGGTTATAATAACATTTTCCACAGGAAATCTGTTATTTTACACAAAAATCATTACATTTCAAAGAAGATTTAGAAGTCTGAACAAATTTTTTATACATTTTATTAGTGTTTTTCTTCAAAAATTATTAGTATTTTTAATAAAAAATTATTATATTTCAAAGAATACTTACAATTCTTCGCAACTTTAGGTTATGTTGGTGCGTCTCACCTGAGAAATTAGTATTTTTAAGCAAAGAATGATCAGGATTTAAACCCAATAAAATGTGTTTAAAATAATAAACTTTACAATCTTGAACAAATTTGAATTGCGTTAATGCTCTTCCTGGGAGAATTGACATTTTTATTCAAAAATCGTCAGGTTGCAAAGATGATTCCTAATTTTTTAATTTGACAGAAAATGGAATGACCTGAAACCTGTTTTAAAAAGATGAGTTTTTCTTTATTTTATACCAATGTATATTAATTTCTGCTGGAGTAAAATTTTTCTTCATTTAATTATAGGATTGGTGGTGGGGGAGGGGGGTGTGATATTTAAAGATACTTTGAGGTGTTTGAAAACTCGAAAATTAAACTGATGACGTCTCCCTTTACGCGTTATTTTCAAAGATTCCTAAATGCATTTTTAAACTCTCCCAAAAAAAAATTATAATATGCAGTTCAATTATTATAAATATTTCAATGTTTCAAGCAGGAGAAAATTTAATACAGTAAAACCTGTCTATGTTGGCCAGCCGCGGTTCCATCAAAATGTGGCCAATTTAGGCAGGTGGCCAACTTACAGAAATTATGTTTCGAAACCCCTGTTTTTTCATAATACATACATACACCTATGGATGAAATAAATAGCAAAATACGTTATTTTAGGAAGATGGAACTTTTCGAATCTTCACAGAAAAACAGCGGAATCATTTTTGTTGCAGCTTATTTGTTATGTTCTTGAAATAAGATTTTTTTTCAATGGGAATACTTCAAGTGTGATACTACGACATGATCATAGCTGCACTCCCATTCTCCGTTGCCTCATATCTGTTGCAACTCAAAAGAACTGTTTTAAATGGGAAAAAAATGCAATTTATAAATTCTGAAAACCCTTTTTTTTGAAGTCAGGGTATGTATTAAATAACAAACATGTCAATAATTCCAAAGTGTTCCTCGTAAAAAATAATTGGTGGCCCTAAAAAGGGCCGATATGTATCAAATGAGACAAATTGTATGGTAAATTCAGTGTAACATCTCCAACTACATACTTTATTCCTTAGAGTTGACAAAAAAGTGACTAATTTTCATTTGCTTGGTAACTGCTGCAGAGAAGAGATGTTTCTTGATGTCACTTTGCACCTTAAACAAACTATCCATTAGCTGAGGCTGGTGACTGGAAGAGTACCTCAGCAGTTGCGCTAAATATTGTAGAGCTTCTTTATGATCCCAAATTGACTTATCATTGGCCGGCCATGAAGGAGTGGGGGATGACTTACTGGCACTGGTCGTTGATGTTTGAGTGGGGCTTCTGCTGGCTATGTACCTTACTAGCTTACTGAGTCGATGTGGAATAAGATAAAAGAGACAACTGGAGAGGTTGAAGTCATTTGATCTCTAATCTTCAAACGATATCTGTCTGAAAATTGTAATTTACCGCTCTGCGTGAACTTCAGTGGCCAACTTCGGCAGGTTGGAATATGTGAAAATCTTGCAAAAAGGCGGCCAAGATACAAGATAGACAGGTGGCCAACTTATCGAAGAAGGATCCTATTAAATTCAACGCAAGTTTTCCGGTTCTGTAAAACCCAGTCCAACTTAGACAGGTGGCCAGGTTACAAAGGTGGCCAACTTCACAGGTTTTACTGTATATATATTTATATTTAACTCTTTTTCAAATTAAAAAAAAAAAAAAAAAGACTTATTGGTTCCTCGTTTAGAGGTAGGCCAGTATTCGGCAGATAAGTACATAATAACTCCCATCTAATACAACGCTGCTGAAGGCTGGTAACCTTCTCAGCATAAATCACCGACCAATTGAGACTCTCGGTTTCCTTTCTCTGTCCTCCCCCCCCCCACACACACACGCCCCAGTAAAAGAAGTTTTGGTGGGACTGACGTTACAACTAGACTTTCCACCGTACGACGAATAATCACTTAACTTGGAGATGATTTCGGCTCGCAAAACAAATCTCGCGCATAAAGGTGATAGTTTGGTGTACAATCTAAACATGATTAATACAAACAATAAAGTAGCCTCGGAATGGACTGAAACTTTGATTGACGAAATGCATACACACGGTAAACGCAAAGGTCGAGTTTCAGGCGATGAATGGAGACTGGGTGTTTGGAATGCTAGAGGAGGGAATGATCTTAAAGTAAGAGAACTACGAGAAACTATGCATGCTAGGAAACTAGATATTTTATGTGTACCTGAGACAAAGAAAAAGGGTTGCGAAAGTAGAAACATAGAGAATGGGGTGTTGAAAGGCGGTTTTGAAATATGGTCAGGAGTAGGTAGTGAATCAAATAGTAGTCAAGGGGTCGGTTTAATTATGAATGAAAAAGCAAGACAGCATCTCAAAGATAATGATTTTGTATCTCCCAGATTGTTGTGGGCTAGAATGAAGATAGGAATCAGAAGGTTATTTATCATAGCGTGCTACGCCACAGTTGACAGTGAGCCGCGAGAAGTCAAAGACGCCTTCTGGGACACTTTAAATGACACAATAAGTACTTGCGATCAAGGTGAAAGAATAATTCTGCTAGGAGATATGAACGGATGGGTCGGCGTCCAACGACAGGATACAGATACAGAAAGGGTGCTAGGTAATTTTGGGGATCCAACAAGAAAAAATTATAACGGGGAAAAATTAGTTAGCTTATGCTTAGAAAAGGGCCTATTCATTACCAATACTTGGTTTCGACATAAAATGATTCACACGTACACCTGGTGTAAGGGAAATAACCGCAGTGTCATTGACTTCGTTATTGCGGATGAAAGACTAAGAGAACTAGTCAAAGATACAAGAGTCATGAGGGGTTCCGAATGCAATACTGATCATTACCTTTTAATCTCTAAAATAAACTTAGGATGGGGATGGAGAAGAAAGAGAACAGAAAAAACGAAACAAACTCGAATAAAGATTGAAAATTTACAGAAACCGGAAGTGCGAATAGAGTTTCAAAATAAGTTAAGCGAACGCATAGATAGGGCAACTTGGGAAGCGCTTATAAGCAATAAAGATATAGAGGGCGCGTGGGCTTTATTACGGGATATCATTGTTAAAACTGCAATTGAAGTGTGTGGTACGGCAGTGGTAGGAAGAAAGTCTGGTGATGCATGGTGCAATGATGAAATTAAAGCAGCCCAGCAAGAAAAGAAAAAAGCGCACGAGAGAACATTAAACATGACAGGTATTAGCGATGAGGAGAGAAATAGACTCAAAAATGTTTACAAAGACAAAAAGAGGAAAACCAAGCGACTAGTCAAGGAGAGTAAAGAAAAAATCAGAACAGAAGAAGAGAACAAAATACAAAATTACTTTGAAGGAATTATGAAACTATTATATAAACAGTTGAAGGAAAGTAAAAGTACAGAGTTTGCCAGCATGAGAAACAGCAAAGGTGAAATGGTATATGATATAGACGAGATAGTAGACGCTTTAAAAGACTCTTTTAAAGAACTATTAGGAGGTGAAGATATAGGACAACAAAACTGCGACATAGAACATAATGCATTAGAAAACCCAATTGAAAAAGTCTGTGTCACTGAGATCAAAGACATAATAAAGAACATGAAAAACGGTAAGGCTGCTGGTGTAGACAGTATTAGCGCTGAAATGCTTAAATACGGTGGCGAGTACATACCTCACAGGTTGTGCGAATTGATAAATTTATGTATCGAGACGGGAGAAGTCCCAGACGATTGGAAAAAAGCGATTATCGTACCAATATACAAAAGAAAGGGAGATAAAAGCAACTGCAGTAATTACAGAGGTATCAGCCTACTAAGTACCGTAAGTAAAATATACTAAAAAATGCTTATTCGTAGGGTAATGGAAATCACAGAAGAAAAGATATGGGAAGTCCAAAGTGGATTTATGCCAGGAAGATCATGTACAAATCAGATATTTAGCCTAAGACAGATCACAGAAAAAAGCTTGAGAGTAGGAAAAAAAGTTTTCTGTGCATTTATTGACCTAGAAAAAGCATTTGACAAAGTAAATAGAAATAAACTTTGGGAAGTCCTTAAAGAGTACGGAGTAAATGAAGGGCTCCTACAAGCAATAAAAACAATATATACAGGTAGTAAAGCGAGTGTAAGGGTAAATGGAAAACTGAGTGACTGGTTCGATATTATGCAAGGCGTGAAACAAGGATGCGTTATGTCCTCGTGGCTATTTATTATATTCATGTATAAGTGTCTAAGAACTGCCCCCTTCGATGAAGGAGGTGTAGATCTCGAAACAGTCAAGGTACTTAATACATAAACCTAATACAAGCATGAAGAACATGGACCTCAAAATTAACGTGAATAAAACAAAAATCATGGTGAAAAAATGCATGGACGTAAAGGAAGTTAGTGTAGTATGCCAGGACAGAGAAGTGTGGCGACAATTAGTTTGTAAACAGAGTGACAATAGAATGAATGACGCATGAAACAGAGACCTTGGATACTAATGGGCCCAAGTGGGGAACCATACATAACAATTTTGTGAGGCTCTTCACTTGGGGTGATCGCTAGAGAGATTGATCAGCAACCTGTGTCGGAGCAGTGTTGCGGAATAAACGTGTCATTTAAATAAATAACACGAGAATTCCAGATCAATCTAAAATATCTATACCTAACACTTATATACCTATCTACCTTATACCTATATACCTACCTAACTTATACCTATACATATACCTATATACCCATATACACACTACTATTTTCCAACCGAGCAAGTCACGCCTACCCCGAAAGGGAAATGGCTTAATGGTATAATAATAATTTAAGGTATACTTAATGGTATATCCCTGGCGGACCGAACGAACGGAGCTGATACTCTACAGCGCATCCTCACAGTATCCACATCGTATCCTCTCCGTATCATGCAAGAAAAACTCATTAAAAAAGGAAGATGAACATTTCACTTGTTGAAATTCAGATTCTACGTGAAATTTTGCGTTAAAAGGTCACGGAGTAATCGCAATAGTTTTTCTTGCAACAATAAAAACTTTAAAAAAATATAATACTTATCGATAACGTGGGCTGAAAGCGACTTCAAACGCATCGTCGACGGATAACGCCTATTAACTGCTACTGAACAACGATGCGTTTGAAGTCGCCTTCAGCGCACTTCATCGATAAGTATTATATTTTTTTAAAGTTGTTAATGTTGCAAGAAAAACTACTGCGATTACTCTGTGACCTTTTAACTCAAAATTTCACGTAGAATCCGAATTTCAACAAGTGAAATGTTAATCTTTCTTTTTTAATGAGTTTTTCTTGCATGATACGGAGAGGATACGATGTGGATACTATAAGGATACGCTGTAGCGTATCCGTTGCGTACGTTCGGTCTGCCAGGGATACTGCGTTGGAAATGTACGTAAAAAATTGGCATTTCAAACAAAACTCATTATCACTTGCATAAGATTATTTAGAAACTTTTAATAATTTGGGATCATGTTAGGGTTTTTAAAAATGTATTATTATTTTTAATAAAAAATCATTAGATTTTAAAGAAGAGTAATAATTTTTGAACAATTTTAGGTTGCGTTGACGTTTAAATCGAAAATTGGCATTTTTGATGAAAAAATATTATCAATATTTGAACCAGATTTAGAATCTTTCAAGAATTCTGTGCACAATTGTAGGTTAAGCTAACGATTTTCACCGGAAATCGCTTATTTTAAACAAAACTCACTAAATTTAACAGAAGATTTACAACTAGAAACAATTGTTTGATATGCCATGTTAGTGTTTCTCGTCAAAAATTTATATTTTTAATTTAACAAATCATTAGATTTTTCGTATTATCATTATTCTTCAGATTATCATTCATAATAATCTTAAAAATTCGCCATTTTTGTACAATTTTTTGTTTTCTTGGCGTTTTATACCGCAAATCGGTAATTTTAATTTTTTTTAAATCATTTGATTTCAAAGAAGATAAAACATTTTTGAACAATTCTTAGGGTATTCTCGCGTTTTTCGCCAGAAATAAGAGTAGAATTCAAACAATATTTACAATATTGGAATAATTTTAGGTTGAGTTATCATTTTTCACCGAAAATCAGTGATTTTAAACAAAACACATTTTGGGTTGATATACAACGTTTTTATTGTCCATATTATATTATATAAAAATATTATGATCAAAAAACAGGTAACACAGACACCACAGGGTCCCACAACGAACGGCCGGCGATAACCTCGTGTGTCCTGAGGGCACGGAGCGACCCAAGGGTGACAGTCCGTAGCGTCCATCTCACCAGACTCTCGGCATGTTTTTGGCACGGGGGTATGGCTTTAAAGTTATGAACTAGTGATAGCTTATATATATATATGAAATTTAAAAAAGGGTTAAACAACGACCGCTAGGTCCCACTGGGAGCAACTATCCTTTAAAAATGACAACAGCTCCCAGTACAACCGCCGTAAAATATACCTATGGCCACGTCTCACGACCGAGAGATAAGTGGCCACAGGGCACGACGAAATCACAGTGACAGGCCGGCGAAACCCTCGTGTGTCTTAAGGACACGAAGCGTTTATGGCTTTAAGGTTACGAATCAGTGATAGTTTCGCACCTCGGAGAACACCGATCACAAGGACAATTACTTTAACCGAATATTTTGGGTACAGTCATTGCAGCTTCTTTTTAAGGTCTTAATACCTCTCCTCCTTTTCCTTCACCTTGGCAGTGATGCTGTAGTCAGCCGAATCCGAGAATTCGATCACGAATATAGTTCGTTTCTCGAAGTCTTAGAGATCAGGCCTTGAGTGTTCAATGGACACTGCTGTCCGAAAATCGTAGTTCCAGAAAATTTGGCACTTCTCGTTTTGGACAATTGACTCTATCTCTGTCGGAGTGTTCAGCAGGGCAGGGCCGCGGTCAACACCGTAAGAGCGACAAAGATGGTTATAAAGCACTCTCAAGGTCGCATTATGTCTGTAGAGATACGTCGTTCCCGCGCGAGCGGGACACCTGGACAGTATGTGTTCTAGGTACTCAGCGTGTGCATGACACGCTCTGTACCTATCGCGGGGAACTTTTTGACATAAAATACAGTTACGGTATACTAAGGTAGAAATGACACCGTCCTTGCATACGAAAAAAAAGTCCTCTGTACCTGAATTAAGTCCTGATGATCTGAGGAAAGCAAAAGTTTGCTCCTTCGACAAGGACAGATTTTCTAAATTTCTGTGAAAGTTTCGTTGGATTTTCTTGTCAACTTTGGAAGTGAAGTATCTAGATAGAGTAATGCACTTTCCTCACTTCTGATGTAAAAATTCAGGCCAAGAGTCTCGGCTGCCTGCTCCGCGACTATGTAAAGGAACGCTTCTTTGCCAATCATCTCGTGCTTCCTGACCATTTTTAGGAAAGGATCTCTGCCATTTGCAACTATATAAGATGTACTCAGAACAATTCGGTTATGAAGAAATTAGAGATTCAAAAGTCCGCGTCCGCCTTGACGGTGTGAGATGTATAATCCCGGAACGGAAGAATTGATATGCAAACTCTTATGCATATGCATGATCTTACGTGTGGTGATATCAAGGGCCTTAAGCTCGTTCTTCGTCGTCAGTTCGTCCATTGAACCACTCCGAACGATTAGAGTAGAACCGGGACGGCTAGCATGTTAATCAGATTTAAAGAGAAAATATGTCGAAGAAGATGCTTGCATCTGCTACGGAGGGACTCGTTCACTGACGTTACGTCCTGAATGCGTCATTGAGGCACGCCCAGGCATGTATAGGTCTCTCCAGTATCACAGTATCATGATGTCTAATAACACTTATATCCATAAGCTCAGCGTCATCGGGAACGCCAAAAATCTTTCCTTTCTTTAGATTAATCTTGGCACACTGGTCTAATCCTAAGTCTATACCGAACTCTCATGTGTACTTCTTGACGATATTTAGAGCAAGTTGAAGTTTGCTTGCACCCGAAAGCATAGATCTTCAGTTCATCCATATAAAAAACATAAGTGACCTTATGCTCGCGATAATTAGTGTCGCCGCAGAGGTATCCAAGAGAATTGCGTAGTGCGAGAGATAGAGGCAGAAGTGTGATGCAAAAGAGCAGAGGGCTCATGGTATCGCCCTGAAGGACGCCTCTCTGATAGGTGACGTTGTTCGTTGTCACACGATAACTTCTAGATGAGATAGTAAATCTAAATTTTTCAAGAGGCATCCATTTCTGTATCTCGGCAACCTGCTAAACCCTTTTTCGAGCCACGTCGTCCGTACATCTCTCTCCACACAGGCTTAATTCTTCGAACAATTCTGTCGTTCAGGACAGCTGTAAAGATCTTATACAACATGTTCAAACAAATTATTGGTCTGTAATTCTCTGGGTTGGACAAGTCGCCTTTTTTCGGTAGGAGTATAGTCCGTCCTAACACCAGCCACAGCAGAACGGGCGTTTCCGACTTTAATTATGAGGTGAATATGCGGATGATATTATAAGTGTCTTCTTTCAACTCCAGTATTTTCGGAATCTTGAATACCTCTCTCCAAAAAGGCTCTACCCGTTGGGCTTTGGTGGATTTTTGACAGAAACAGGGAGATCGCTGAAACGCGATGAGTCAGCGAGAAACTGTTGATTCTTCCTGAACCACCTCTGTCTCTTCTGTATTCTCCTTCTTGCGTCAGATAACACCCGTATGTTGTCAAAAATATTTTGCTTGATTGTCAGCAGCTTTTACTTGTTCAGTGTGTGATTGTAGATCTTCAGTACTCTTGCGAACTTTCGATCGTTTTCCGTGAACGGTCTACCAGATGTTATGTAGTCAATCACACACTGAACATGAGAGGCATTCTGTCTTGTCCATCCAATCTTCTTGTTCAGTTGATGCAAGCATCTTTTGGTCTTTCGATTCATCGTCGGTTTTAGCATTCGATTTATATCAGCCAAAGCTCTCGCAACACCATGAACTGAACAATTAATACTCCAGAGGTCGGACTCCTCTGACATATCCTCACGAAGGGAGGCGTCCATTCCAGCTAGATCTTGGGGCTTATGAGGAACTTGAATGTCAATGTTCCTCCTTGTCCTGAAATCGCGATCATCTCTCAGAAGGTACCAGCTTTCCGTGGTTGGTCTTAATGTCGCTTCCTCATCTTTGTCTACAGCTTGTTCATGCAGCGGTGGAGAAAGCGCACCGCATGCATATCCATTTTTCCAGAGATAGGCAGCTTGATTCCGCAATGACTGATGCGAAACATGCTGAAGCTCTGGGTGTTCCTGTCACCACAGAGTGTGCATACGCGCCATAAAGCCTTCGTGAACAGGGATTCGTCTACTCAATGTAGGGGTTTCACCCGCTCGTCGTAGTGTTTTCATCTAAATTATTTTCAGCACCCCGAACTCTAAGATGATTGGCAGTTTTTGCCGACCCATTGTCCGGTGCTGTGCGCGTTCGATCGTTTTGAACTGCATCTAGAACTTTTTAATGGTTTGTTGGTATCATTGTTGTTCCCACGAGCAGCTAGGGAAAGAGTTCGCCCGTCCTTGTAAAGCCCCGCATACAAGGATAAGGCTGCATACTCTGAAAAGTCGCCCGTTATCCCAGAGTCACCGTTTAAGACACCTCACCGAGGTGCAATTCAGCTTTCGGCACGGTCGTTACACCTCTGCTTAGGGGTTATTCCTTCGTGGACTACCCCTGACAATTACATATCCGCTTCTGCTTATTACTTATTGTAACAATATTCAGCAGAAACCCTTGGTACAGGGACCCTCTATCCGCAACCCGAGGACGCGTTCTTTGGCTTTATCATAGGCCCCCTATCAAACCCCCATTTGGTTTCGGTTTTGTTTCCTTCGGAGTCGAACCGAATAT
>CAKNYM010048866.1:21379-32089 GCA_932195095.1 Andricus curvator
GTCAAGATCAAAATAAAGGTCACCATTGAATTCCTTGTTGAAAGTTCCTTCAAGAATGACCTTGAGCGCCCTGAAAAATATCTTACCTGAGGAAATATTTAGCCGTCCCTGGACTTTTTGGACACCCTGTATATATATAGTTAAAAGTTTGTCATTAGGACAACCGCAGGATTTCACCGGGAGCGGTTGCCATTCTGAAAAATTGCACCCGCTCCCGGCGAAATCGCAGTAACTTTTCAGCTGTAAACACGTCTCACGACCATGATAGAAGTGATTACAGTCTGCGATGGACTCAATTCGACGATCCGGAAAAAGTCGCGTGCACCCTCAAGACACGGGGCGACCCAAGGACGACCGCCTTCTGCATCTTCCCCGCAAGTGTCTTAGCATTTTGTTGACACGCAGGAATGCTTTTCAGGCTATTAAACAGTGAAAGCTTGACACCTCCAAGAGCACCGATGACCACGACAACTAGCTTTACAGAATATTCCGGGTATAACCGTCGCAAATCCCTTTCTAACCCAAACTCCATTCCAATATTCCGAGTGTATTTTTCGACACACAATCCCAGAGCTAGATCTAGTTGCTCTTTATTTTTAGCATACATCTTAAGATCATCCATGTAAAATACATGAGTGGCCTTATGCTTTCGATTTTCAGGTTTGCCGCAGAAGTACCCTTCGGAATGGCGAAGTGCGAGAGATAGTGGCAACAATGTGAGGCAAAAGAGGAGAGGGCTCAGGGTGTCGCCCTGAAAGAAATCTCTCTGAAAGGTGACGTTATTAGTTGTCACACGATGCTTTCCAAATGAGATAGTAAATCTGGTTTTCCAAAGCGGCATCAATTTCTCGAATCGAAAGCTTTCCGCTAGTCAATCCAGGCGATCGATAGATAGCGCTGGTAGAATGCTGCGTCTTTGCAGACACATCTATCGATGAGAAGGTTCTCCCGACATCCTGCTACGTCTTTCTTTGAACCGCGTTGTTCGTAATCTCTCGCCAAACAGGTCCGATTGATATATATACCGGGTGTCCAAAAAGTCCCGGGACGGCTGAATATTTCCTCAGGTAAGATATTTTTCAGGGCGGTCAAGGTCATTCTTGAAGAAACTTTCAACAAGGAATTCAATGGTGACCTTTATTTTTATCTTTACCATGACCTTCACGGTCATTTCAAGGTCAAATTGATTTTTTTAAATGGGAACCTCTATTTTTGACCCCGGGAACTGAAAGAGCGGAAAATTTTACGTCCAGATATGATTTTGACAAATCGAAAATTTGACCTGGAAAGGTCAGGGCAAGGTCAAACAACGTGCAGCAGGATGACTCAACTGGCATGCATTTTTGAAGAAAATGTTCTGGTGAAGGTTCTGGTCTTAGACAAGGTCAAAGTCACCAATCGATCGAGAGTATAAAATGCTACAACTCTTGCGTTGAACATTTTCTTCATAAATGCATGCTGGTCGAGTCATCCTGCTGCACGTTGTTTGACCTTGCCCTGACCTTTCCAGGTCAAATTTTCGATTTGTCAAGGTCATATCTGGACGTAAAATTTTCCGCTCTCTCAGTTCCCGGGGTCAAAAATAGAGGTTCCCATTTAAAAAAATCAATTTCACCTTGAAATGACCGTGAAGGTCATGGTCAAGATCAAAATAAAGGTCACCATTGAATTCCTTGTTGAAAGTTCCTTCAAGAATGACCTTGACCGCCCTAAAAAATATCTTACCTGAGGAAATATTCAGCCGTCCCGGGACTTTTTGGACACCCTGTATATATTTCTGATGTTATGACATCAGTTTTCCTCAATTATCAAAAATATTGTCAGAAATATTATCAGAAAGATGTGTGTGTGTGTGTTTGTGTTTCTGATGTTATGACATCAGTTTTCCTCAATTATCAAAAATATTGTCCTTAGTTTTCTATTATATTAGATAGTAGATACTATGAAATACAAAAATTTTGCATTAATATTAATTTTATGTTTCAATATAAAAATGGTATATGATCTTCTTTAAATTCCAGGTACATATATAATCTTAAAATATTGACGATGCTGGAAATACTGGGCTAACATATTCTTTAAGAAAATGTTTATTGAATTATAATAATGTTATATATCTATTGTACAAAAATTTTACAAAGCTAAATAAAAATATTACATTACTGCTACACAAATTTTTTACTTATATTAACGTTAGCTGCACATAAAACTATTACCTTGCAATAAATGTATTTTTTAAACATTCTAATCCGAACGATAATTCTTTATTTGTTTTTTATCTGAAAAAAATATGCGTCACATTCTACCAGCATATATTTTGTCATAAAAACGATTATTCCTTGTGACCGGATCCCACTTTCAAAACGATTCGAAAAAAATATATTGATATCAAATCCAAAATACACAATTTTGGTTCTTATTATTAATGACTTATCGGTTGCAATCAAAATGCAACAATATAATTGATATATGTTTGATAGGGTGGCCCTTATTTTTCACTTCTCGTATTTCTTTGCTCTCACCGAGCAGTTTTGTAAATCTAATATTTAAACGCGATATGTTACAAATAATTCCGTATTTTATTATATTGATCAGAATTCTTCAGAAAATAAGAATCAAACATGAATTTTGAGGGTGAATGACTGCTAACTAATTTTCAATTGTTGGGACAATTTTACTTTGCTTAAAAATTTTTTTTTTCGGAAAGTTGTGAAATGAACGTATTTTCTAGACGTTATTATAATCAATTATAACAATGACATGTATACCATTAAGCCATTTCCCTTTCAGGGTAGGCGTGACACTACCCGATTCGGGTAGTGTTTCTAGGTGGATAGTTTTCTTGTAGTTATAAATAACTACAAATTTTAATATTTAATTTTTTTAATTTTTTTAACTACAAATAACTACATGATTTTTTAATATAATTTTACAGTTATATTTATATTATATTATATTTAAAAAATATATAATTGTTTAAATAATGTAAATTGGTTAAGAAATTTACAAGTATTTTTAGAAAACAAATTAGTACTTCAGAATATTAAAGTCTGTCGAAAAATGGTAAGATAATATGTTAATGATTATTTATGAAAAAAACGTTTGAAAAGCGTTAAAAAACCACAATATTGCGCCAAATTCAAATTTGTCACTAATGGGGTTTTCTTTGGGAACCCATAAGAGTAACTTCAAGTCATTCACTCTCGAAATTCATGAATGATTCTCATTCTCTGACGAATTCTCAACAATATACTGAAGTACAGAATTATTTATAACATACTACCGTATTTAAATATTAGATTATTTACAAAAAGATAACTTTTTCCTATGTTTAATAAATGGGAAATTGCATGGTCTATGCGCGACCTCTACATATCAACCGATTTCGCTCAAATTTCGAGGAAATTTTTTTTTCCGGGAACTGAAACAAACTGGGAGATAAGAGCAGAGAAATTCTGAAAAAAATCTACCAAGTATAAATAAGAACCACCTTAACGTACAATATACACTTTTTGAATTTAAATAAAATCATTGGCCTTGAAATTAACACATCAAGATTTTTATCAAAGACGTAATTTAGTAATTCGTTCCTGATATGCTGCAATAAAGTTTGTTTTGCGATAAGAAAAGTTTAACGTACGTCGTTGTGGTTTGACGAAATTTAAGCTGTTTTAAAAGGCCATTAGTAAAGCGTAAAATAAGAGATAAGCATGAATTCTACTAGAATAATTTTTTTGGTCGCTATCCTTTGCCTAATGAGTGTTTTTGCGAAGGTAATTAGAAATTGTACTAGTGCAGGTGATACATGCGAGCAACATGATAATTGCTGCAGCAATTTGTGTCTTGATTTAACAAGCACATGTGGTGTGTGGTTTGGAATCTAATTTCTGGTAAATTTTTAAATCATATTTTATTATTTCATTACTCAATGTATTTAATCTTAAAAACGTTAAATTAATACATTCCAAAAGTATTAAAGTCTTTTTTAAATATTTTCAATTGTTCAATATGGAATTGAAAACTTTTCAATTTCAGTTCAGTTTTGAAAGCTTGAATTTGAGCTTTTTAATTTTGAAGGTATCTAGTTTCAATTTTTCATTTCCATACTTTTGAATTTTACAAAATATAAAATTTGCAATACCTATCAGAATTCTGTTAAATTTTTGAGTTCCTTCATATTGAAAAAATAATTCTACAATTTTTCATTTTCGTTACAGAATCATTACTAAAGATTAACGATGCTGAATATACTGTAACTCTGGCCAAGAGGAAGGAAAGATCTGGAATTTCATCAAAATGTGAATAATTCGATTTCAATTTGATATTGGATACAGTGTACAATGTCTTCGTTAATAAAATGAAATGCATTTAAAAAATACAAATTGTAGATATTTTTATTAGTAGATATAAGATCAGTTTTATTTGCCGTGTACATGTTCGTAGGTTTTTTCATATTTACTCGTGTTGAAACATAATTAGATATTTTTATTATAGAATTAGATTCAAAATTTTTAAAACCAGATTCAATCTATTCATTGAACGTTTTGCAGTTATTACTACAGTGGGACAAAAGCAATAAAAAGTAATGTATTTTATAGTAATAAGCTTTTAAAATGGAAAAAATTAAGGAATTTCATAAAATTCTTCACATTAATGTATACAATAATCTATATTTGAAGTTTATATGTAAATTAAAAATAAACTTTCAATGTATATTAAAAATTACCTAATTTTCAAGTTTTTACAAATAATTATAGTAATATATAATATAATAATAAATTCAGCAAATATATAGAGTTTTTTACTTTAAAAGGCCATTCGTCAAATCCAAACATAAAAGATAGACATGAATTCTACAAGAATAATTTGTGTGCCCGCCATTCTTTACCTAATGATTTTTTTGGTGAATCAAAATCAACGTCAATCACATACTGATTGCTGCAGCAATTCTGGTATATTTGCAGTTTGTATTGCGCTGCCTCGACGCTAATGTTTGGTCATTTTTTTATCAATTCCTAATTATTTAAAAGTCAAAATTCAGCAGAAGAGAGAATAATGGAAAATTAAAATTTCATTTTATCTCGTTCAAGTATGTATGCTAGGTACGTAAAGTGTAAATTATTAAAAATTATTTCATTTGCACGTGAAATATGCATTGATATTAGAAGATAGCGAATGTTACACTTAAACGTGTACAAAATCCTGAAAAAATAGTTCTTGAAGATAACAAAAGTCCCCCGGTTCAATATATAATAATACTTTACGCCCCCCTCCTGGCCTCGCCAAAGGTACGGTAAATAATACTTGAACGACGGCCCCTTATCTCTAAATTTTATTGTCACATTATCAGATTCTTTTATAATTAATATAGAAATGGTCACAAAAATTCAAAATTATTCAATTCGCAAAGCTTTGAGCTCGAAATTTTAAATACTGTAAAGTTTGAAATCAGTTTGTTTTGAAGTACTACTGAAATAAACAGGCTGTAAATTCGATAACAGGTGTTTCTACTTTGTTTGTAATTACAATTTCATGGTGCTAACATAATGAGCATTTTGCTTCCTTATTATGATTAATGTATTAGGTAATCTTTTCTATTCTTGCATCAACTTTGAATTATGTTAATAAAAAGAGTTTTTCTGTATGAAACAGATTTTCAAATTATATGAATGACCAAAGCTGCCGTACTCTTCAATACAATGTACACCAGAGTCTCGATAGATGAACAATGTAGGGAGTTGCCTGAAAATAGCCTTGTTCATATAGCGCGTACAGCAAAACGTAAACAGTCAGGGCCGCCTGAACCGTTTCCATAATATTGCGCAATCTTCTTCTCGCCCTGCCCCCTGAGAAACTGCGTGGACCAGCAATTCTAGGAATTCATATAACGTGTGCGATCGCGCGTTCAAATAGTGAGACTCTGGTGTATTAATATTATAAGTCAATCGATTCGTCTCAAATCAAGGAATCTTTTCTATTTTTGCAGAAAAGCTCAGAAGTTCGAAGCTAGGTTGACAAAGAACTGGTAGACATCTTACAGATCCAAGAACCGCACAACACTGCTAGGAGGGCACGCAGTTTCGGTCAGGGTTCCGAGATATAAACAGGCAAAAAGGAAGGCAAGGCTGCATGGGCTGCCATAGCAATATTCAACAACCAGCTAACTGTCATGAAACTAGACCATCTGAGTCCAGAACACATCGTATGTGCTTAAACCGAGAAGGACTCTCTCTTTATCTTTGTATTTAGTATGTGCGTATTTTCAGTTCTCGCATGGGATATATGCGTACATGGAGAAAATCAGAGAGATACTGCATACGTTAAAAGACAAAAGAATCATACTGGGGATAG
Source organism: Andricus curvator (assembly GCA_932195095.1). NCBI lineage: Eukaryota > Metazoa > Arthropoda > Insecta > Hymenoptera > Cynipidae > Andricus > Andricus curvator. Next base: position 27,731 of record CAKNYM010048866.1, read on the forward strand.
TCGCAAATGCAGAGACCCCCATTATGGTACTCATGAGGTCTGAACGAAAGAGGAAGGATCGTTGAAGATTTCATCATCGAGATGGGTCTAAAGTTGGAAACGAGCAAAGCAGATTCCCTTCTTTTTCGGGTATAAGCGGCGAAAGTAATATATAAATCACACTAATCACGGATTCGGCAATAAGCAATAATGGGAGTTCAAAGGTACGTCAAGTGACCATAATGCCATTATGATAAGTTGAGAACTGTGATAACACAAGACATGAAAGGAAGAGACTGCTTGTCTCCATGGAGGAACTTGCTACCAAGAGCTGTAGAAATAAAATAGATGTAGTGAACATGGCCAGAGAGGGAAAAGAGGTTCTCGCCAAGGCTTCCAGCGCTTTCTTACCGCTTGAGGAACGGAGAAAATATGTGTGAAAAGCACCAAGGAGCAAACAAATCGTTATGAAGACCTCGGCCGATCCGTGGGGTTTTTCCTATAATCTGGTTTGCCAGCGACTCGAATCGCAGTCGGCTATGAGTTTTATTCAGGGCGGAAATGGTCCGACAATAGATTGGAGGGACACCGCCAACATTTTGTTGGATACTTTTCTCCCCGAGGACAAGGAGGAAGAGAATAATTTAGATTAGAGGCGACTGAGAGAACAAATATACGAGCCTAGTCCTGAAGACCGGCAGGAGACCCCATTTTCAGCAGGGAGATCGAAGCCGTCCTCAGGGAGATAAAGTCGAAAAAGGCCCCTGGATGAGATTCCATTGAGGTATTGGTGGTAAAAAGATACCTTTGATGTTTTATATATGAAACATCAAATGTATCCTCAAGGAACTATTAATTGGCTCTCTCCAAATAGGAGTCATTCCCAATTAATGGAAACATGCCTGCGTGGTAATGCTCCTTAAATCGCTAGGCAAGGACCCTATGGTTCAACGTCAAATATGCCAATTTGCCTGCTACGTTTCATGAGTAATGTTTTGAATATGTTAATTTTAGGAACCCGAGTAAAAATCAGAAGTATGGGAGTGATCAATCATTGAGTTTCCAAAGTATATCAAATGTATGGTCAATGACAAGATCCCATACTTCAAGTATATTGAAATAGTATAGATAAAGTATATATAAAGTAAAGCTGAAGTATGGTTAATGTATAGCTAAAGTATAGCTGAAGTATAGCTGAAGTATGGGATATACTTCATCTATACTTAAGTATAGCTGAAGTATGGGATATACTTCATTTATACTTAAGTATAGCTGAAGTATGGGATATACTTCATATATACTTAAGTATAGCTCAAGTATGGGATATACTTCATATATACTTAAGTATAGCTGAAGTACAGATTATACTTCATTTATAATTAAGTATGGCAAAAGTATCGGACATAGAATTGCACTCATTTGTTCTTCAAGATACCCTAGCAACGTGATAAAACATAATGAATCATAAATGACAGCTCGTCCAAAAATGTAAAAAGTTCGCGATTCAAGTGATTTCGTGAGGCAAATATGTTTTGAATATTATTCGTGAGGATATACAATATGCAATGGATATACAATGGACTACTTATATGACTCTTATGTCATATATATATTGGTAAGAGATCCAGAATCTTTGATTCCTAAATATAATATTGGTAGCATAAAAAGGTTTGATAAAATTGTTACTTAGGTGAAATGTTTAGTGTTAAATTTCATAAAGTCAAATAATTCATGTCACAATCAACATTTTACTTATTTACATTTCACTTACTTTAGAATTTAAAAACAATATTCTTTGACCTTGTGAAAATCATGCTTCTGGATCTCTATTTTCATGTATTTCAGATAACTGATTATCTCCCATCAGCAATGATACGGCTATACCTACTATAGCCATACTTTTTCTATCCTTTAGACATAATCTACATACTTGAGCTATACTTAAAATATATACTTCAGCCATACTTTGACTGAACATTAGCTATACTTTATCTATATTTCAGTTATACTGCAGCTATACTTCTCAGATATACTTTCAAAATAGTTCCCCTATACTTCAACTATACATTGTTATACTTTAGCTATATTTGAGCTATACATCCACTATACTTCATTCAAACATACATGAAGTATGGGATCGTCTCAAATGCCATACTTTTACTATACTATCTGAGAGATCACTCCCATACGATTTCACAGATGTTTTCCTAGATCAATCCCATACCAAAATTTTTTTACCCGGGAAGTCTACAAAGTGTTGTCAAAGCAAGCCTCTCCGATACGCAGTGTATCTTTTGAAGTCGGAGATTAACTGAGGACGCTATTCTGAAGCTCCTGGAAGACCGAAAAGAGAGCAAAACAAAATATGCCATAGGCATATTTCTGGACATAAGAGAAGCCTTTAATAATCCGTGGTGGCCCGATATTGTACACAAGCTAAAGACGATTGGGTGCTCGAACAAGTACAAGACTACCCGCGATTCATAAAGACTGTCCACGGGGATCCTTGTTGGGTCCGATAGTATAGAAGACCATTTTCGATTAACTCCTCAGAATACTAGAAGAAGCCGACTACAAAGTCACATATGCAATGGATGGAGCAATTCTAATTGAGGGAGACACCAGGAATGCTCTACAAGAACTAAAACAAATAGCTGTAAACATAGTGGTTGAATGGTACGAATCGCACAAGATGAAATTGTCAGTGGGAAAGACGTTAATGATGTGCTGAAGGGAGCCATTGATATGGCGAGACCCCTAGCCATCTACCTGAAAGGAAAACAACTTAAGTCTGTCAATGAATTCAAATAATTTGAAGTAACTCTAGAGAGGGGTATTATTGGTTTAAAGATCGGTCAACATGTCGATAAAGTATGTAGTAAGTGCAGAAATCTCTTTAATGCGCTAAAGAGGATCGCAAAAAGTGAATAAGGCCTTGGCTATCGAGCGCTAAAAATAATCCATAAAGGACTCTTTGTGGCAATTGTTACTTATGGCATAGCTACTTGGAGGCATATGCCTAATGCAAAGCACTCGAGAACTTTGACATTGGTACAAAGAGATGCCCTAATTGGAGTCACAAGATCATATTGAACAGTCTCCACGGAAGCTCTCCAGGTTATCGCAGGCGTGCCCCTGAAAATTCCGGTGCAGGAACCTCTAAGGATCCTGCACATGTTCCTGTACACGGATCTGCACATTAACCTGTACAGGTAATCTTGACGGATCCTGGAAAGTAACCTGCACCGACAAAGGAACCTTTGAATGATCCTGTACAGATTCTCGTACAGGTTCCTTTGCGAAGTAAATTGAGGCTCGGTTCCCTGCACAAAAACACGCATAGGGTCCTTCATAGAAATCCATTGCTAGAATTTATGTCGCTTACAGCTATAAAGTTTTCTTCCTTTTATTCCCTTGAAGATCCAACTCACTATTAAGAGAGCCAAGCCACTAGCGAACCCTCGTGGATTAGTTCTTTTACAGGTTCATCTATAAGGTCCTAAACAAGTTCCTGTGCATGAACCCACGTCTCAATGCGCTTTGTGAAGGAATCTGTACAGAATCATTCAAGGATTGTCTTGCATACAGGTTCCTTTGCAGGATCATGTACAGTTTCTTTCGCCAAATTACTGCACAGGAACCGTCAAGATTACCTGTACAAGTTCGTGTACAAGAATATGTGCAGGATCCTCTGAGGTTCCTATATAGGAATTATCAGTTGGGGCTGCCTATGAAGCTGGAAGTTAAACGAAGGAGGAAAGCCTACTGTATAAGGCACGAAGGAAAAGTAGGGAGTGGTATCACCCCATGTTTTTGGTGAGCAGAGGTAGGAGAAACAACCTCCAAGAGATCACTAATGTTTCCCAAGCACACAAACATCAGCTCGCCACGCCACACATGCGCATTCCTGTTCTCGTGTCACGTGTTATACCCACTCCCCTATGTTATATTTTGATGTCTTGATGCATTTGTAGGTTATGTTCGTTTGTAGGTTATGTTAGTGCGGCAGAAAACAAAACTCGCTGTCAAACCGGCAACCGCCAGTGGGGATAACACGTGATACGACAACTGCAATGCGCATGTGTAGGGTGGCGAGTCTATTTTGTATGCTTGGCAAATACTAGTGGAGTCCGTTAAGACCATGGTCGAAGACAGATGTGTTTTTGTGCAATCTCACTTTATAGTGCAGTGTACTGTTCTTAAGTATTGAAGTAACGTGTGTACCTTTGCCGGTGAATTAGCTCTTGTCGTTTTGCGCGCGGAGCTTCAATTATGCCCCAGGTGTGGTTAATAAGCCAGGTCTGGGATCTGTGGTTAGTAACCTCCTATCACTTCCAGTGGAATTGCCAGGGCGTCTTGAATAAATTTTTTTCTGAAAAA
>CAKNYM010048866.1:32099-48159 GCA_932195095.1 Andricus curvator
TTTTTTCTGAAAAAAGATCTTCTCCTTTTGCTCCGCTGGGAAACGAACCTCAGAACTTCCGATTACCGGTCAGGTGCTTTCCCATTAAGGTACTAGAGTGATCGAGAGAAGATACTTTTTCAGAAAATAGACGCATTATTTTCCCAGGTTTTAAATCAAATTTTTCAAGGAATCTGTATTATCATCAGAGAATAACAGAAATTTTTAACTTCTTTTCAGACTAGATGGAGATATGAATTAAAAATCATTTTTTTTCTGAAAAAAGATCTTCTCCTTTCGCTCCTGATATCCTACTTTTGTCTGAGACCTTTCTAAAACCGGACTCGAAACAAAATTAAAAAATTAAAGATTTCAACATCATCAGAGCAGATAGGCTTTCAAACAGCCGCGGTGGCTTGGCTGTTGCCATAAGAAGGAGAATCACATTCTCTAGAGTCACCTCAGTGCCTAGTCTTGACAAAAAACTCGAGACGCTTGCAATCTCAGTAGAAACTTCCTTAGGTGAACTGCTAATTGTTTCTTTATACAGAGTCCCCACCTCTGGTAACTTTATCCCGTCAGAGAATTGAACTAGATTGTTTAACTCTATTCAAAATATAAACTCCAGCTCAGTTTTTATTGCTGGGGACTTTAATTGCCATAACTCACTTTGGGGAAGTTTACACAGTTGCAATAACGGACTGGAGCTCTGCTCCGCACTAGACCAGACAGATTGGATTGCCCTAAATACCGGAGAACCCACCTACCGCACTAGGCCTCGTAGCGCCTCTTCAATCATCGATTTAACCTTCGTATCCCCAAACCTATTTAACATCTCCTCTTGGGGTGTTTGGAACGACTCCTTAGACAGTGTCCACTTCCCAGTGGTCTCAAGCCTGCGAGTCTCAACCCCAATGGCCCCATTCTTTCCTCAAAAATATAATATTAAGCGAATTGATTAGTCCACCTTTGATTCTCACCTCACGGTATCGATATCCCAAAAGGAGAGTGTTTTTAATTCCCAATCGATAGATTGTCGCAGTAAATATGAAGCCTTCGTTAAAAGTGTGGATCGAGCAATCACTTCAGCATGCCCTCCCGTAAAACCTATTAGAATCACTAACTACCCCAGTTCGCGAAAGAAAAAATTCATTTGGGCTCCTTGGTGGTATGAGAATTGTGACGCGGCAGTCGGAGAAAGGTAGGAGGCTCTAGCTGCTCTTAGGCGATGTAGAAATGATTTAAATTATATTAATTTGAATAGAGTAGAAGCAAAAATAAGGCGCACACTCAATGCCGCTCGAAGAAGCAAATACACCCAACTAGCAAATGCATCCTGTTCAAGAGATAAAGAAACAATCAGAAGCCTTCACGCTTTAGCGGAGGAAATATTTCCACCAACGGTCTTCTTCAATTCATTTCCTGATCATGTCAGCTTTCAGAGCAATGAATACTTAGAGGCCCCGATGTCCGAGTTTCCCATCGCCCTGACTTCGTTAAAAATTAAATCCTCCCCATGTATACCATTAAGCCATTTCCCTTTCAGGGTAGGCGTGACACTACCCGATTCGGGTAGTGTTTCTAGGTTGATAGCTTGTAGTAAAATAACTACAAGTGTGGGCTCACCACACCCACGATGTGCCAACAGCACTCGGTTTTCTCGAATGGTCACCCATCCAAGTACTAACCGCGCCCAACGCTGCTTAACTTCAGTGATCTGACGAGAACTGGTTTTTTCAGCGTGGTATGGCTGTTGGCATGTTTAGACAAAATTGACTACAATATCATATTACAACTTCCTGAAGAAGTCCAGACAACTCTTCTCAAAATTTACAATTAAATTTACCTATCTGGTTCTTTTTCAAGCTCTTGGAATGAATTTCTTATTTTTTTCGTCCCTGAATCAACCCCAGGCAAATTTCGTCCAATCGCTTTGGCTTCATGCTTGTTCAAGGTGATGGAAAAGCTAATTTACAACAGACTTTCCTGGTATGTGGAGAACAACCATCTTCTGTCTCCCGCTCAGTTCGGTTTCAGGAAGAGAAGATCCTGCGCTGATAATCTTGCTATCCTGTCAACCGTAATTCTTTTGGGCTTTGCCAGTGGTGAGATTATTGCAGGCCCATTCCTGGATCTGAAAGGTGCTTTTCCTAGCGTCATCCCCCAAATTATAATTGAAGACCTTGAAGAAATCGGTGTCCCCTGGCAATTAACCAGATTTGTATACAATTTCATATCTTGCAAAAACATCTATTTAAAAATTAATCGTGAACTGGTGGGCCCCAGACGCAGTACAGTGGGCCCCACAAGGCTGTGTCCTCAGCCCGATAAATTACTCCATCTATACCAGGAAAATTCGCCTACTCGTCCCTAACAATTGCAGTATCGTTGAATTTGCGGATGACATTGCCATATTCTGTCGATCTTCTGATCCAACAATCTGTATTTAATCCCTCCAACAATGCCTTAATGCACTTGCAGTCATTTTTCAAACAAAGAGGTCTTGAGGTCTGTCCTGAAAAAAAAACAAATTGGTTCTTTTCAATAGACGGAATATTGATACCTCTAACCCAGCATATACCCTATGACTAACTAACATCCTAATATCCCCCTCCCCCCATGTTAGATTTCTCGGTATTTTTCTCGACTTCAAATTCTCTTTCCAATTTCACTTTCTATACTTATGCGATAAAATTAGGAAAATATTGAACATCTTAAAGGTTCTGAGAGGCAACTGGTGTTGTGCAGATCCAATCATCCTTAGGATGGTCTATGTGCCCCTCATCAGAAGCAGTTTGGAATACGGATCCCATGTTTTTAACTTCGTGTCCCATAAAGACTTTGAAAAAATTGAAAAAATTCGTAATGAAGCTCTAAGACTAGCCGTCGGTTACAGGGGAAGTACCCCTATTAACGTTATACTGGCAGAATGCTGTGAACCTCCTTTCAAAAAAAAGATTTTGCTTTTGGCCAAAAAATATGTCATTAGAACCTTGTCAGACCTTAATCAGCCACTCCCAGATATGTTAATAGCCCTATCTGAACGCTTCAGAAGCACTAAAAGTGGTATCAAATCCCGGTTTGTCCTTCTGAACGCATTTGAAAATGTTAAAGATTTTAAACATCGGATCCGTTGATCAGAAACGCACCCTCAGTATGAATTCCCATACGAAGACCTTCTACTTTTCTCTAAAATTAACACAACAATACGCAGACTAGTTCAAAAAAGTCCCTTCCTTACACAGGACTTTCGTAACCTGGTAGAAAATGAGTTCCAGTACTACATCTACTTTTATACAGACGGTTCAAAATCAATACCTGAAACAATAGCTGGTTGTGCTCTGGTATGCCCAGATACTCAACTAACCCGAATGTGGAAACTATCAAATTTTGCCTCTATTTTCTCGATTGAAGCCATAGCCACACTCTATACGCTAGACTACATTATCCAAAATCGGTTTTCTAAATCAGAAGTTTTCACAGACTTGCTAAGTGTTCTTCAAAGTATTGACAATAAATGTCCTGCTTCCATAAATTCTTACTTGATCTTTATTATTAAAAATCGTTTAGCTGTTCTAGACAAACTAAAGTGCGTAGTCTCCCTAGTATGGATCCCTGGATCGCCGTCTTGCTACGCACTTCGGGAAACCGGACTGACTGCCATCTCTCGTGGGTTGGCTCAGTTGAGTCCTGCCCGACATTATGTTTCAGATTCAGTGGAGCACACACTCCCGTAACTTGGTCATGGCCGGATATACCGAGCTTTAGCAAAGCAGGTATAATGCCAACGCAGAATAAGAAGAAGAAGCAAACACTAGGGATCTCTTGGAGGTTGCTCGTCCCACTTCCCATGTACAAGGATACTACTTCTTACTATTCCTCCGTGGTATAAGGAAAGGTATAGAGTTTGAAATCGGAGAATGGAATTTTCAACCAAAAGTTGACGGAGATAGTACCACTAGATGGAGCAAGACGGTACAGCTAAACGCCAGAAAAGTAGTCCTACAGGCGCTTCTAGAGAAGTGGCAACAGAATGGGAAATCACTACTAAAGGCAGAGCTACCTTCGATTTTTTCCCGGACGTCAAAAGAAGGCTGGGAAAAATCTGGAGCACCCCGAGCCACTATACAAGCCAAATGTGATCTAGACGTCGAAATTTTAAAGCGAAGTTGGCCTCGATGAAGTTGGTTGGGCCTCGGTGGCAGAGCCCGAGGAATAGTTTCTTCTGGGCGGAAGTCATCTAGCGGCTTTCCCCGGGTATACTCCTGTAGGTAGTGTAGCTGATCCCCATAAATCTCGTTAAGAGAACTCTGTTAAGCTAATTTTTCCAAGCTCGGGGCGACCCCTAGTTCTCTGCTGAATAGCAGAGAATCGGACATAGTAAATGCATAGAGTATAAAGCAAAATTAATATCATTGAGTTAAGTAAGTTTGCGTTATAAAAAATTTATTGAGATTGTTTGAAAGAGATCATAACCAACTGCCGGACTTGGCAAAAGTAAATGTGAAATATAGAATTAAAGATAAAATATAAAATCCGCTGGTATACGAGAGATCAGGTGCAGCGAAAAGTTTTAAATTTCAAATATTTAAGAAAGAAGGAAAATTCCCACTGTCCCTACCTACTAGTTACTTTCGAGACATTGTCGAGTGCGGACGTGTTTACACTTCGCTCCCGCAAATTGAAGATGACGAACGGCCTAAAAATACCGGTATGTGAGTACTGTGACCAATGGGGCATGGGGGGGGCGAACGCGGCTGCTCCCCCCCCCCATCGCGCGATCCGCTTTCTCTTTCTTCTGACGTCAGAGAAAATGCGAAAACAAGCGCGAAAACTGATAGTGTTAGTGAAAAAGGCCCTATGGGCCGACATTGTGGGAGATAAAGTCAGTGAAGTGTCTCAGTGTCAGCCAAACAAGACGCTGAAATGAAAGTGTCTGGAGTGAGTAAAGCCGACTAATAGCTTACAAACTAAGCGCAAGCTCGTCCGCGCTAGACCTGGATCACGCAGCGTCTCCACTCTTGCACCATCCGCGCATATTCAGTCAAAAGACAAAGACAATGGGTCAGGGATGTTGGAACAGGAGGCAGACAGAAGAGCTTTCCTCCTCCCCCTCACTTCACGGGGCACACCATTGTCTGTGTCGCTTGCGCCCGGTCACTCCGTAAAGGGCCTCAGAAGCCAGACACTGAACATTGAAAGGGATGTGGCTGCCTCCTGTCTTGGTAATATAAAAAAGATCAACAAGACACAAATGGCGGTCATAACAGCTAAGTTCAGAGAGGTTCAATCCATTGTTTAATTTAATACATGGTAACGCTCGGCGACCCCGCCCCCCCCGCGCCCCATGCATGGTACGTAATACGTGAACGGTTTCTTAAACCCATATCTCTAAATTCAAACATCACATTATGAGATTCTTGTGACATCAATATAGAAATGGTCACCAAAAATTAAAAATTATTCAATTTGCAAAGCTTTCAGTTCGAAATGTTGAATATTGTGAAGTTTAAAGTCAGTCCACTTTTTTTGTATTTACAATTTTATTATTCTAATTTGATAAGCACTTTGCTTCCTTATTATAATTAATTAGCATATATATTTGCTTCCTCATAGAGGAAGTCAAAATAAAAAAATATGAATAGGTCAATCAAAACATCGAAAATCAAGTATTCTTTTCTATTCTTGCATCAACTTTGTATTATGTCAATAAACAAAGTTTTTCTGTATAAAACAGGTTTTTTAAATTACATAAATTACCAAAACTTCCGCACTCTTCAATACAATGTACACTCAACTCTCGATATAAATACGGTTTCGGGTATGGCTTGAAGTGGCATGCAACGTAACTCCAGGGAATCTAAGCGTAAATAGTCAGGGCCGCTTAGACTATGTAGATAAAAAACCGTCATTCCATTGTCGAAAAACAATAGTGGGGTATGTTTGCGTTTTTCACCATAAATCGGTTATTTTAAACAAACATTAGTGTAGAAAATTGGAATTTTTGAAGAAAAATGCGACGGTTTCATTGTCTATATATATTGTTCAAAAATATTATACATTAATTCTGAAGTTATTGTATCAGTTTTCATCAATTGTCAAAAGTATTGTCCTTGCTTTTCTTTTCTATTATTTTAGATAATAGATACTATGCAATACGCAAATTTTGTATCAATATTAATTTTATATTTTAATTTGAAAATTGCATGAGACAAAAATATATATATATATATATATATATATTCGGTTTCCGTTTTGAGTCCTTGGGACTCGAACCGAAGGGCCTATGACAAAGCCACCGAACGCGTCTTCGGGTTGCGGATAGATGGTCCCTGTACCAAGGGTTTCTGCTCACAATAATTAATAAGCAGTCGCGGACAATTGTCCAGGGATGGTCCCGAAGGAATAACCCCTAAGCGGAGGCGAAACAACCGTGCCGAAAGCTGAATGGCACCTGGGTGAGGTGTCTCAAACGGTGACTCTGGGATACCGGGCGACCTCTGAGAGTATGCAGCCTTATCCTTGCATGTGTGGCTCTACAAGAATGGACGAACCCTTTTTCCTGGCTGCTTGCGGGAACAACAATGACAACACCAAACATAGTTGTAGTAAGTGCGGTTCAAAACAATCGAACGCGCAGGGCTCCCGACAATGGGTCGGACAACAATGCCGACTATCCTAGAGTTGGGGGAGCCAATCAAGACGGAGTCAATGCGATTGACCGGCAGAATCTCATTACTTTTAAGTGGACAAATCGACTCAAGGACGACCTGCTAGAGTGCTATGAGACCAGTATGGCCCCTGAACGAAAAGGTTACATGGCGCGACTGCATACTCTGTGGTGCGAAAAACACCTAGAGCTCTCGCATTTTTTCGCAAAAACGTCTGCGAAACCGTGCCGAGGGACTCCGGAAAAGAGGTTATATAAGCGGAGCGCCTACTCAACCGCAACCAGAACAAGCAGGCTACAGAGAAAGAGAGGCGACACTGAGACCAACCGCAGGCAGGCATCCAATAGAGGAAGAGCGATGTTTCAGGACCCGGAGAAACATCAACATTCAGGTTTCTCTCAAAGCCAAAGATCTGGCTGAACTGGATGACAAGCTTCGTGGAGATTTTTCCGAAGAATCCGCCCTCTGGACCATCAATTGTAGTGTGTATAATGCAGCGAGAGCTTTGGCAGATGCAAACCGTAAAACAAAACGAACGGTTGATCATAAGACCAAAAAACGAATGCATCAACTCAGCACAAAGATAGGCTGCGCAAGGCAGTACGTGTCCCGCATTCAGTGTGTGATTGACTACAGAACATCTGGCAGGACATTCACTGCCAAGGTTCGACAGTTAGCGCGCGAACTGTGGATCCGTCATCACACACTCAACAAGTCAAAGCTACTGACCATCAGGCAGCATATTGTTGACAGAATACGAGTACTATCTAACGCTAGGAGAAGTCTAGAGCGGAGAGACAAAGGTGGGTCGAGAAAATCAACAGTTTTTGTCTGAACAATCTCAACTCTTCGAAGACCCTCCAGTTCCTGCAAAGCAACCGCCCACGCCAGAGGAGGTCGAGGCATTTTGGAGAGAAGTCTACAAAGTCCAGCATTCACTGAAAGAAAACTCAAAGAACATAAATAGCTTCAAGGAGCTGTGCAGTGCCCTCATAACACCTGAGGAGGGATGCGCACCTATCACTACCGAGGAGGTGAAAAACGTATTAAGAGGCATGAAGAACCATTCCGCTCCGGGACCAGATTGTATCAAGACCTTCTGGTGGAAGAAGTTTCCTTCAACCCACCAGCATCTGGCCCACATTTTCACCTCATATCTAAAGTCGGAAGAACCTATTCCGGAGTGTTTGCTGGAAGGGCGCACAGTGCTCCTGCCGAAGACGGACAACTTAGCTGACCGTAAGAATTACAGGCCAATAACTTGTCTGAACACACTGTATAAGATCTTCACAGCTATCCTAAATGATAGAATTGTTCGGACAATTGGACCTGTGTGGCGAGAGATGTACGAACGACGCGGCTCAAAGAAAGGCGTAGCAGGATGTCGGGAGAACCTGCTCATCGATAGATATGTCTGTGAAGACGCAGCATCCTATCAGCGTTACCTATCGATGGCTTGAATTGATTACCGGAAAGCTTTTGATTCAACCTCCCATAGACTTCCCAGATAACAATGCATGCGGACGCACATGGGCGCATGGCGTGCAAGCACGATGTGTCGGCAACAATGCAAGCACAGTGACAGCACGTTCTGAGGGTAATAAGTAATCCCGCATAGTGCCTGCACTTAGGGCAAAATGTCGGCATATAGCGTGCGGTGAAGCGTGCGGCACAAAAAGCGCATTATTACTAAAAACATAATATAGCAGTTGTGTAAAAATAAAACTCTGACCAAATTCGCTTTAAGCATCAAATTTTTGTTATTTTCCAAGTTTATTTTACGGACAAAAAGTCGAAATAAAAGTTAATAATTATTTTTGTTCAAATTAAATAAAGATTTTTTCTTGGGTTTTGGTTTGGAAAATTAGCTTGGAGTAAAAACAAATTTTGAGGCAAAGAACAAAGTCGGAAAGAGTTGCAATTGTTTAAAAATAATTTTTTGACCTTTTAAAATTAAACGTCAAAGCATCGGCAACTCTCACAACGTTTCTATTAAAATGCTTCGCAATACAAAAATTCAATATATCTTCATCAATATTTTTTAATATATTTACTATATTCAGATTTAAAATGATCGAAAACAAGTTTTTCAAGTGCACATTTTCAATCGTTCTACTTCTGAGATTTAAGTTCTTAAATCTCAGAAGTAGAACGATTGAAAAAATGCAACTTGGAAAACAATTGAAAGTAATTAACTAGAAGATTCAAAAGTATAGTGTTCTTTAAAATCCCTTAGTTTTTTAACAAAGGTGTTGAATAAACGCTCTGTTTTGAATAATTTAAATTGTTCGAAATAAAAAAATATTTTCAGATAAATATATATTTCTCGCTAATTCATTATTTAAGATGTAGCAAGAATAATTTTGTGTATGTCGCTTTTGGAATAAACACCTGTTGCATCATCAGTTGTGAAAGAACAACTTTCAACACAAGAGTCTCTTCTTAAAAACGTCATACAATGTTTTCTGTTACTTATGTTATTTTTAACATCTTGTTTTCAATAATTATAAGTCAAAACACGTGCATGCTAACACGACGCTGGCACGCACGTGCCGACACGCGTGCGACGCATATGCGACGCATATGAGGACACATATGTCTGCACTCTTGCCCTCACATCGTGCCGATCGGTCGACACGCGTGCAAACACCATGCGGGCAAGGTGTGAGCACATTGTTATCTGGGTTATCACCTGTCTGTTGGAAAGCTTAAAGGTTCATCCACACATCGTGAGGTGCATGGAGATATTAATGCCGCTTTGGAAAACCAGATTTACTATCTCATCTGGAAAACATCGTGTGATCACTAACAGTGTCACCTTTCAGAGCGGTGTGTTTCAAGGCGACACCATGAGCCCTCTCCTCTTTTGCCTCACATTATTGCCACTATCTCTCGCACTTCGCCATTCCGAAGGGTACCTCTGCGGCAAACCTGGAAATCGAAAGCATAAGGTCACTCATGTATTTTACATGGATGATCTTCAGATCTATGCTAAAAATAAAGAGAAACTCCATCTACCTCTAGAGATTGCCAAAGAGTACACTCAAGAGATTGGAATCGATTTCGGGTTGGTCACATGCGCCAAGGTTTGTTTGAAGAAAGGAAAACTTGATGGCATTCCCGAAGACCCTGAGCTCATTGACAGAAGCGCTATACGAAACCTTGGCGCTGGAGAGACCTATACATACCTGGGCGTGCCACAGAGCCGCATTCAGGACGTGACACCTATAAAGGATACTCTCCGATGTAGATACAAACTTCTCATCCGAAGGATATGGTCTTCCGAACTGTCGGCGAGGAATTAAGTATCTGCGACGAGCATGCGTGCCGTCCCAGTAGTACTCTATTCATTTGGAGTGGTTCCATGGACGAAGGACGAGCTCAGATCCCTCGATATCGGGTTCCGAAAGGTTATGCACATGAACAAAAGCATGCACCTTAAGTCTTCTGTTCCGCGACTTAAACATCTCACGCCGTCAAGGTGGTCGCGGAATACTGAATCTTGAATGTCTTCAAAACAGGATTATTCTGGGTACAGCACATATAGTCGCAAATGGACAAGACCCTCTTCTTAAAATTTTCAGGAAACACGAAGAAGCGGGCAAAGGGGCGTTTCCGTACAAAGCAGCGGAGGAGGCTGCTGAAACACTCGGCCTTGACTTCAATATCAGGTGTGAGCAAAATGCATCAAATCTTATCCATCTTGAGTACTCACTCCTGAAGGCCCTGATTAAGAAAGCACAGGAGAAAAACTTTAGGGAACAGCTCCTCGACAAGAGGATGCACGGCATCTTCCACAGGAATGTGGATGATCAGTCGATGTCGTATGAGCTAACATTTGCTTCCCTTAGATCACCCGGATTGAAGTCGGGCACGGGGGGTTCCATTTTGGCATGCCAAGACCGTGTCGTTTCCACTCTAGCATACCGTCACCACATTTTGAGCCCAGACATTCCCGATGATACCTGCAGAGCGTGTTATGCACACCCCGAGCATCTAGGACACATACTATCTAGTTGTTCAACTCATGTGGGAACGACCTACATCCAAAGGCACAATGCGGCACTAAGAGTACTTTATTACCATCTCTGTCACTCTTACGGCATTAGCCCAAATACCGCTCCGCTAAACGCTCCGAGGGAAATAGAGTCAATTGTCGAAAATGAGAAGTGCCGCATATACTGGAACTTCATATTCTCGCCAATTGTTTCTATTGCGATGGTTATACCCGGAATTTTCTGTTGAGCTAATAGTCTTCATCATCGGCGCTCTTGGAGGTGCCAAGGTTTCACTGGTTAATAGCCTGAAAAGCATCCCTGCGTATCAACAAAATGCTGAGACACTTGCGGGGAACATGCAGAAGGCGGTCGTCCTTGGGTCGCTCCGTGTACTCAGGGTGCACGAGACTTTTGCCGGATCATCGTATTGAATTCGTCGCAGACTGCAACCACCTATGTCACGTTCGTGATACGTGGTTACAGCTGAAATTATACCGCGAATTCGCTGGGAGCGGGTGCAATTATTCAGATTAGCACCCGCTCCCGGCGAAATCCTGTGGTTGTCCTTATGACAAACTTTTAACTATATATAATTAATATTAACCTTGCTCGCATGTTTATTTTTTATTTATTTTAAATTATATAATATATGTATATATTTTGAACAATAGAGCAGGGAAATAATAACTAAGAATAAATGTATTTTTCAAGCATTCTCATCTGCTTTGTCTTAAGTACACAGAAAGAAGTTTATTGTTGAAACTGCTATGAACTAATCGCCAGATAGCAACGAGGTTTTTCGTATGTGGAAAGTAGTAAAACTAAAAATTTGCCTTACACAATTTATCACATGATAACTTATATAAATATGATAAAAATAAGGCCGTGCCTATACGTGTACCGAAATTTCGGTACAAATAGCCGGATTTTTGTGTAGACACACCCATATTTGTACCGAAATTTCGGTACACGTAGGCACTTCCTAAAAATAAAGATTTACAAAATTGTAGGAAAAATACGAAAGACCGTATTACTATCCAGCATTAAGGTGGTTCAAATTGATACCTGTAAAATTTCGAATTTTGTTTTTTGGTAATCGATCCCCTCTAATTTGTTCTTTTTCCGGATAAAGAAATTCCATTTTTTTTCAAATCAGTCAGAATTAGCCCGTGTACCCGGAAATATGCATGAAAATTGGAAAAAAGTCCAATGCATTTTTGGACCACGATCCAGAAACATCCAGAATCGGGCGCACTTTGAAATCGATTTGAAAAAAAAAATTGCTATCAAATCCAAAATTGACGATTCTGGATTAAATTTACAAAAACGTCTTTTTTCTTATGGGAAATACGTGTTAAACTTCATAGGGTTTGCGAAACCTCTAAATATCATTTAAAAAATAACGTATTTGTTTGTGATTTCGAAGAACTTTGGGGGCGATATGCATGAAAATTCTAGAAAAAAAATTCAAATGCATTTTTGGACCACCCTACTGATCACGCTGTAACCAACTTTACTTCACGTAACACAATTAAAAATCATCCATCATCGGGCGCACTTCAAGATTGACGATACTGAATTAAATTTGCAAAAAAGTATTTTTTCTTATGGGGAATACGTGTTAAACTTCATGGGGCTTTCGGAACCTCTAAATATCATTTTTTTTAAACGCATTTATTTTTTTGTGAATTCAAAGAATTTTGGAGGACGATATGCATCAAAATTCGAAAAAAAAGAACATTCCAATAAATTTTGGGACCACCCTACTAATCATTCTGTAACCAACTTTACCCCACGTAACACAATTAAAAATCGTCCAGGATCGGGCGCACTTTAAAATCGATTTATAAAAAGAAAAAATGGTATGAAATACAAAATGCACAAAATAATTTAATGAACTACAAATAAAATAGAATAATATATTTGATATAAGTGCGATATATACTTTTTTAATTAAAATATAAAATCATTGGCCTTGGAATTAACCGCTAAGATTTTTATCGAATTCGAATTTTGTTAATTCATTCCTGATGCGATCCATTTCAAGTTTGTTTTGCGATAAGAAATTGTAATAATATGTAAAAATGTTTGCTGGAATTAGGGTATATAAAGTTGAGTTTTTCAGTTTGAAAGGCCATTAGTAAAATAAAGGATAAAAGATATAACATGATTTCTACAAGAATAATTTTTGTGTTCGCTATCCTCTGTCTAATGAGTTTCTTTGCGGAGGCAAGACGAAAGAAAGCTAAAGTACCAAAGTGTGGTGGCATAGGTGGAGATTGCAAATTACATTCTGATTGCTGCAATAATTGGTGTGCATTTACAATTTGTAGTATACAATATGGAGGCTAATTTTTGGTAATTTTTTTGTTTCTCTTTAATTATTTGATCAATCAATGTATTTTTATCAGTCAAAAATCTGTAGAAAAGGCCATAATGGAACATTTTAATTTTGAATATTGGAAAGTTTAAAATCAGTCACGTTTGAATATAATTGTATAATTCTTTATGTACTAGAAAAATTATAATTGTTCTATTTTTGAAAAATTTAACTTAAAAGTTTCAATTTCTAAGTAGTATATCCAAAAATAAATAAGCAGTACAAAAATAAAAATTGTTATATTTTTGAAAAATTAAAATTAAAATTGTTCTATTTTTGAAAATTTCAACTTGAAATTTTTAAGTCTTTATTTCTTTTTTAATTGTACAATTTGGTTTTTACAGTCGCCAGGGTGCCCGTTTGAATCAAGGAAAAAAACTCCCGATCATTTCCCGCTTCTTAAAAAATGTTCAGTCATTGAAAATAAAAAATTCGAGTACTTAAGGCTGAAAATTGTTTCATTTGAAGTAATAAAAGGTGAACTCTAAATTAAAGCACTCAAAGTAGAACACTTTTGAATTTTAAACTTTTAAAATTGAACGTTAAAAAAATTTGTATTCAGTAATCTCTAATTTACACTTGAAAATAGAAGCTTTTAACGCTTTTTAACTGATCAATTTTAAATAGAATGCGGCTAAATAGTAAAATTTAAAAATTTTATAAATTGATTTCTGGTGAAAAATATTAATCTACTATCATTTTTTTTTAAGCTGAACACTTTTTAAATTAGAAGTTAAATTATTTTAATATAGCTTCAATAATTATAATTATAGTTTCAAATTGTTTAGTTTTTAATATTTCATTTAAAATCGCTCAATTTAAACAGTCAAATATATTGTTAAATATTTTTTTTTAAATTGTGTTCTTTTAATTCAGGGTGTCTACTCAAATACAGAAAAAAAATCCCTGACGATTCCAGGTTTTTTCCAGATATCTCAAGTCTTTCCCTAAAGTCTATGAATTTTAATAATAATTCTAACACATTTTTATTTGTTATCTTCTCATACTTAAAATCCAATGCATATTCATGAAAAAATAATTTGGGTACTATATTAAATTCAATTTAAACCGCTTCAAATTCCTGACGTCTCAAGTAAAGATATTGCATTTTCAACAAGATAGATGAATTTTTAACCAAATAGTTTAATTTTCAACTAAAAAAGACAAATTTTCAACCAAATAGTTGAATTTTGAACTAAAAAAGATCAATTTTAATGGAAAAATTGAATAGTTAAATTTTCAATAAAAAAAATTAATTTTCAACCAGTGATAAATTTTCAATTAAAATGATGAATATATAACTAGAATAAATGAATTTCCAACCAAAAAGGTAAATTTTCAACCGAGAAGATTAATTTCTACCAAAAAATGCGAATTTTCAATTAAAAAAGATAATTCTTCAGCCAAAAATTAAATCTTTAAATTTTCAGTTAAAAAAAATAAAGTTCAACCAAAGGTATGAATTTTTAACTAAAACGATAGAATATTCAATTGGAATAGTTACACGTTCAGTTAAAAGTAATAATAATTTTCAACAAAAAAATCTAATATTCAAACAAAGAGATCCCCTCACAGCATGAGATATCGGCGGGATATCCCATTTATCTCCCAGGATATCCTGGGCATATCCCAGGAGATCCTAGGGATATTACGAATGATCTCTTACAGGGCGGAAATCTCGATATCCCTGGAATATCCCAAGGATATCTCAGAATATCCTGAGGATATCCCATTAATGTCCCAATTTTATATGCCAAGGATGTCCCCAAGATATCCCAATTCTATAATTTAGTATATTCCTGGAAATTCAGATATATCTACTGCCAATTATATGTATATTCAATCGCATCGATAAAATAACTCATCATTTAACAATATTAGGTACTTTTCCGGAGATTTTGTACAAAGTACAACATTACAAAGTACCCTCTAAAGTCACTTCCAGGTAAATTCCATCATGGCTGTTAGTGTGCGAAAACTGTCGCGCAATAATAAGTGACTAGGGTGACCAGGCGTCCCGGTTTTCCGGGACATGTCCCGGTTTTTGGGTGTTTTGAGAAGCGTCCCGGTTTGTAGTAAAATGTCCCGGTTTTTGTCGAAATACCGAACTTGAAAAAAAAAACATTTCCGTACAGTTGCTTTCTTAATGTATAGAATTCCTGAAAATAAAAACAAGAATCCAATGACCAAATTTGGACAACCACCATAAATTTCTCTTATTGTAATTTAAAAAAAAAAATTATTAAAATTTTTTTTTTTCACAAAAATAAAAGAGGAAAGAAAAATGAGAAGGCAACCAACCAAATCCCCTTCCTTCTCTTTTTTTATTTCTTTCGACATATTTTCCGACCCCTCCCCCCAGTACATCGCAAAGTGAAAAAAAATTTCAACAGGAAAAAAATTTTATTTCAAAATTTTGTATCAAACAATTGATGAATTCATGAAAAATTGATTTAACAGTGGTTGCTCACGTCTTTTTAAATATTTATCAAAAGCATATCAGCGGTAACTACTAACTATGTTGCAAATAAAGGAAACTTGTCATTTTTCCCAAAAAAGGAACTAAAATTTAAGAATTTCAAATTAGATTAAAATCATATTCAAAATCTTATTTAACGTAAAATACATAGTTAATGTATAGAATTCCGGGAAATAAAAACAAGAAACCAATGACCAAATTTGGACAACCACCATAAAATGCTCCTATTGTAATTAAGAAAAAAAACTTTTTCCTAACAAAAAAAATAAATAAAGAAGAAAGAAATAAAAAAAGAGAAGGAAGAAGATTTGGTTGGTTGCCTTCTAATTTTTCTTTCCTCTTTTTTATTTTTGTCAAAAAAAAAAAAAATTTTTTTCTTTTTAATTACAATAGGAGCATTTCATGGTGGTTGTCCAAATTTGGTCGTTGGATTCTTGTTTTTATTTTCAGGAATTCTATACATTAACTAGAATATTGGACGTTAAATAGGATTTTGAATTTGATTTTAATCTAATTTGAAATTCTTAAATTTTAGTTCCTTTTTTGGGAAAAA